>VXBL01006133.1:471103-502042 GCA_013400195.1 Aramus guarauna | reverse complement strand
CCCCCCCCCCAAAGATAACTACTGTTGTTGCCTCCTGAAACAGATTTTGGAGAATGGGGCTAGTCTCTTCAACTGTCTCCAGGGGTTTATTTTTTTTTCTACTTTAGTAGCACTTAAGCACGGTGTTACTAGTGTCCTAACACTTCAGAAAGCTAGTCACAGTTGAGGGTTGTTATAGTGATTTTTTTTTTTTAATGGAGTTGTAATTTTTTTTTATACTTACAAATTGAGAAACAGTTTCAATTGTCAAGGGTCCCTTTCTTCCTAAAACCTTTTTTATAATAAACAGAACTCTAATAGTTCTGTTTAGTGTTTGAATGACATGGATGTCAGATGTTTACTGGGTAATTGTAGATGTCTCTCAAATACTGTAGCATTGAGTAAACAATATCAGAGGGCCAGTGCTGTGAGCAGAAATGTTTGTTACTGCTTCCTGGCATTACCAGAGTGAATCTGCGTGTCGTGCTGCCATTTCTGTATCCAGTCACCCTGGCTGCTCACTTCTGTTTTGTGATATGGTAGGGGAGCTATGTGTGAGCACGTGACAGTGAGCTAGCACAGAGCTGCCTTAAAATTTAGGTAAATAAGAATTTTTCTAATCGTACTGCTTTCTCAGAAACTGGAGTAGTTCCCTCCCCTTCTCTTGCCTGGATTGTCATGCCTGACCAGAGGATGATACGAGTTTTTCTTTTTTCCCCTCCACCACAGCACTTCTTCCTGTCTCACTAGTGTAGTAGCTCAACTGATCATTTGAGTTACTTGGTAATGACTTCACTCCCTAGTAAAGGTTCCAGACAAAGTTCCCTCTGTTTTTCTCTCCTGTCCCTTGGAAACAATGACAAAAGCTTTGAAAATGATGTGGGGAAAGCGAAATGTTGAACGACCTTTTGCCTTCCTTCTTCCTCCAGGCAATCTGTCAGCTCAAAGCGCACCATCAGTCTTGCCCCCACAGCAGACTCTTCATCCTCCTGGTAGTGTGCCAGAGACTGGGCAGAACCATTTGTTACAGCCTCTCAAACCGTCACCTTCTAGCGAAAATCTCTACTCTGCCTTTACCAGTGATGGTGCCCTTTCGGTACCAAGCCTTTCAGCACCAGGCCAAGGTAAGACTTTAAATGGAATTTATGTTGAGTCTTGCACCTTTGTTACTGGTGAACCAACATTCAACTTGATGACGCTTGATTTTTAATACATAGCGTAAAGCAGATTGGTAGCCTCCAACCTATGCGTGGAGGCTGATAAGGGTGCGGAGCTTTTGCAGCTAGATTTCTGCCTTCTCACATAGGTGAAATGTGAGGTGTTTGAAGTAATGAATGTATAGTGCATGGCCCTGTCTGCTGTGATGAAAGCACCGAGGAGAATACAAGAGAGTGCAGTATGGTGGTGGCAAGCAATGTTCCTCTGACCTGGGGGAAAGGTATTGGCTGAAAGGATGAGGAGACAGAATGGAATGGGGGATTGGGGATGCGACATGAGACTAAGGAAGGGGCAAAGCATCTTTGGCGTTAACAGATAATCAAAATGGTAGGAAATTTCTGAAGACTCAGAATCCTCTTAGACTTCCAGACTGCTTTGGCTGTTTCTGTCAATGGAATTTTTAACAATAAAAGTTAAAAAAGGCTCATGTTCTGCAACTGTGAGTTAAATAATTATCCTAGAAGGAAGGGTTAGTGTAGTAGGATGGAATGGTAGGAATAATAAATTGTTCACCTCCTCAAGTTACTCATGTTGTGGATTGCTTGTTACTAATTAGTATGTTATCAAATAATTTCTCAGACACAGTTCTGATTTATTTAATAGGAAGGGCTTTTTTGCTTGCCAGTCATTAAGAGGATGATAGCCTGATTCCTTTACTTCTCTGAACTTAGCTGTTCAAGTTTTTTTCCCCTTGAACATCTTTTTGAAAAGCTTTGCCATAGATTGATTGAATACATCAATTCTAATGCATGTTTTTGCTGAAAGTGGAGAAGTACAGACAGAAAATGGAAGCAGGCTTTCTGGAAGAATTTTCTGTAGAGATTTTTTTAATGAACTGTTTCAAGTATTTTAGAGTTACTTTAATCATCTCCCTGTATGTACAGTTGTGCAGTACTGTTTTATAATCAGATGCTTCTGCCAGGATTTGGCTTTCCTATAGATTGCAACCTTACTGTTGGATTACGTACTGGAGAGTAACACCGCAAACTTGGCCTCACGTCTGGAGATACTGGAGGGAGTCTCTTTGCTCCGTATATTGTCTGCATACTCTTTGGTCCACACTTTGAGGCTTATTCTTGTGTGTCATGTTAATGCATTTCACCCTTCCAACCTCAAGTTGCTAACATCTTGTAGTGGTGTTCTGTCTCTTCTCCTCTCCTTTCTCTGTTCTTCCCGTTTTTGTTTTCTCACAGGCTGTGCGAAGTTTAACTGTGCATCTGAGAGAGTGACGTTCAAGCCTGGTGGCAGGAGGACCCGATTTCTGAGTACGCCCTGCTTGGCTCTTTGTGTGTAACACCTTTACTCCTTCCTTGTCTGTTTTTTGTTTTGTCTTTTTGTTGTTATGGTTTTGGTTTCTTTTTTCTGCTGCTTGGATTTGTTTCATGCAGCCCATTCTCATCTTCCACCTTGTATTCCCTCCCATCCCATGGCTCGGCTGAGCTGCTCTTAGCACACCTTTAGAAGTTTGGGTTCTCGTGCTAGGTATTCTCTATTGTTAAACTCATAATAACAAGCACTCACTTTCTCTAAGCTTTTAGTGGAAAGTTTTTCAGGACAGGTCGGTGAAATGACAGAAACTGGGGAGAGTTAACAAGTTCTTGGTGCATGGGCATTTTCTTTTGGCCTGCCTTAATAATTACACACAAGCATATGTTAGCTGACATGAGACTTGGAGGAGAGGTAGTCTTTGTAATGGAACAACTAGGAAGATTTGTTTTCCAAATTACTGCTTTGTTGGGTAGTGCTGTAAATGATGAGGGGAATACGTTGACTTCCTCCAGCAGTACACTTACTGTGCAAGTCGGATGTGGTTTTGCATGTTCTCCGCACTAGTGCTGATGACAGTGCAGAGCATTGATGCCACCTGTAGGCAGTTAATATTGACTACTTAGATTCATTAGCAGATGGATAGCTAAAGATCGAAGTGTTGAGGGATTTAAAATTACTTAGAGAATATTTTCAGGCAAACTGAAAAGATCCTTACCTCCTAATGGGCCCAGGTCTAGACGTTTTTAGTGTGAATTGGAGATACACTAAATGTGCAACAAGTAACAGTAAAGGCAGGTAAAAGACATCTTCAGACATACTGTCAACTCTCACGAGTTACCTTGCACCCCTTTTCAAAATCCTTTCATTTGTACTTACATTAGGCCAGATTTACAAGAGAGCCTCAAACTTCTAATGTGATCAAAGTAATGATGCGCTTGAGCTGAGGCTGCTGATGTGATGCTTTTTATTGGGAGTGCTGCCACGTCTCCCATGCTGCTTCTGCAGGCTGGACCCCTTAAACATCCAACATTTGTTTCCCACCCTCTGGAATGACTTACGGGAAAGCTTTAAGCGCTGTAAAGAGACCTTCAGTGGCTACGCTGCATGACAGTACCACGCATCTGTAGTATCTGTCTTGCTGCAGTCGGCAGTAGCACAGCTGAGCAGGAGCGTTGTGTGCAGGGACTAGGCCTGGCCTTCTGCAGAGACAGCTGCAATGCAACCAGCTCCATCCTCTGAGAAAGGAGCGAGTCAGAGGGAGGGAGGGGACGCTTTTTCTTGGCTGTTCAGTTTTGCAGTGATACCTTTAGTCCACTGCATTGGATTTGGGGATGTAAGTACTCGTGGTATTTATTTTTTTCAAATTGAGCAGCTTTGAGTGTTTTTGCTAGGTATATTAATGTGTAGATGTGCACTAACTGACATCTGCAATCTCAAGATTTATGGCTCCTTTCTTGGAAAAGTTTAACTTCTTACCAAAGCTAACTCTTTTTAAAATCATCTTTAGGCTGACCTGTCCTTTTTTGGGGTAGGGAGTATAAAGAACAGCCATTCTGTTTCTAGCATTTACAATGAACTCAATTTTTGAGGGTATCATTTACTTACAAGGCCTTGGCTTGCTGCAAATTGACCATCATCCAGCTATAAGAGTACTTGGGCATGTATATATCTTGCTTATGGGACTAGTGCTAAGGGAAATGGATTCCTTTTCAAAAGCGTGTTGTAGCTGTCCTGTAAAAGCAGGTAATACTTGGCATGGCACAGCTTGGCCTGGCACTTGGCTTATTGCTGGTTGCTTGCTTCCTGGAGTCTTGTCCTTGAAACGCTATTGCAGACTGTTGTGGAGAGCGACCACTGGAGAAGATGCTGGGTTAGAATCAGCGGTGTTGAGAAAACAGTGCAGTAATTGATGCTTTAAACTCTGCAGCTGGAGAAACAGAGTGGTACAGCGTGGCAGGGAATGTCTGAACTATTCCATGGATTTGAGAAAACAGAGTGACAAACTGAAAGCACTTGACCTATCAAATCTTTGTCACGTTGTAAAACAGTTGAACTTTGATAGTTGTAAAATGCCTCCGATGTCCTGACAAAAATGGAAGATGTATTTGCTTTTCCTTTTGTGATAACAGCCAGTTGTGACAGTAATGTCTCCTGACATTCTCCACTACCATTTGGGAATCCTGAAAAATAAATGTAGGAGGCTGGGCCTCTTCTCTTTCTGAAAGTACAAGTGATGAAACTGTCAGACCAGTCTTTGGGTTTTTTCTAGAATGTCCCAGTAGTGACCACAAGAGCCCTGCTGTGCTGTGTCCTCTGTTTCTCACCAAGCTTTTTGTACTGTTTGCTGATACTAAACATTTCTCACTGTTTCTCTTATCTTTAACAAATTACTCTCTCTTTGTGCTTCAGGGAAGATGGTGAAAAAAGTCTGTCCTTGCAACCAGCTCTGTAGTAATTATCCTATTTCTGTTATCTCCGATTCCTGATTGTAAAGCTATTCATCAGCTTTTTCTGGTCACTGAAGCCTTACCTCCCTGACTCTGTCTCCAGCACAGCATCTGTCTGTCTATGTTATGCCCTCTAATGTGTACTCTGTCATCAGTATACTGAATAGCCCGGCTATTACTCTTGCAGATGAGTGGAGGCAGGCAGAACCTCACCTTCACTGTGGAACTCGTTGCTCATCGCTAAAGAGAGCGGATTGAGCACCAGGGTCAGTTGCTCGCTGTAATGTGCTGGAGTTGTACCTTTGAGCAGCTGGTTTGTTTACAGACCTGATGGGGCTTGCCACCTCAGTGGTGGATCCCATTGCAGACACTCCATCAACATTTTAAAAGAATAAGAGTAAGCCATCAGTGATTTCCAGTGTCTCCCAAAGCAGGAGATGTTTAGAAAAGCCTGAGTGTGCTCATGTACTTTAAGACTGTTTTAAAGGTGTCTTTTGACTGCTGGGATGGGGGGGAGGAGGGAATTAAAGGGCAGAATGAAGGCATTATAAGGTAGCAGGCTGGAGAGAGAGAAGCCTGTTTCACTTCAGGTCTTTCATGTCAGAGCCGAACTGGGGACTGCTGCTGTGACCGAGCAGGAATGTGGGGGGTTGTTTCCATTGAATGCTACAAGTTGAAGCACTTCCTTTTCAGACTCTTCTGGATGGCAGTTTCTGCAGGCTGTGACCACATCAGAGCTAAAATGTGAAATTCCTGAGAAGTCATTTTTTAAATTAACGCTATGTGGGAGGTTTAGTAATTGCATAGCTCACCTGTAATGGTGTGGGCGGGTCTGGCTGTGACCTGAGATGGGAGCTCCCTAACAAAATCACTTTTGGAGACAAAGCTCTCACAACCTCCCACTTCTCCCACCCTGAACCAATCCAGTCCTTTTTCAAAACACTTGAACTTTCCTAAATGATCTTTCACATCTTTGGCTAAATGCACTGTAGTATATACCTTGAGGAATTCTCTCCCTTCCGTGGCCCGAGGAAGCTCTCCAGCATAGGTCTGGGATCCAGTGTGCTCACTGATTAAAGTGCAAATACCAAAAGCAGATACTGACCATCATGAAGAGGATGAGATCGAGTGTGTCAATCCCTGCATGAACCCTCATGGTGGAATGTGATTATTACTGGTTTTCACAGCTCCCTCTGAGTACCTCTGTCTTGCTTTTGCATCATTTGTCTTTAATTTCACCTTTCACATCATTGCTCTTAGTAAGTAATTGTATTCTGAACCCTTTCCACATGATGCATGCTTAAAGTAGTTCTTATTTCACTGTAGATTTTACTTGCCACCTTCCAGCGTGTTCCTATTTACTCTTCATCTGAGCTGCAGCTGCTCACCCTGGTCAGGGAACCTTGTTCTTTCCTTTCCGTGGGGACTGTTGCATGCGCCTGCCTGCCTGTAACAACTGCTGCCCCACCTGTGGGCACCCGGACCGGGACCCACTTCCATGCTTGAGCTGGAACTGGTGGGAGGGATACATATCCTTCCCTCCTCGGCACTACTAGAGGCAGTAACACTTTGCTTATTTGTCCTGCATAGTAAGTAAGTCACCTTCCTAATTCACTCCTCAATACAAAACATTCCTGCAGGGGTTTGGAGCCAGTTCTTTCTTTGACGCAGTGATGGCAAGGAATGTGGCTGATAGCCAGGGAAAGTGGAATAGGTGAAGTAGCTGCCAGGCAAGAGACAGTTACTCCATCATTTGGCCTTTGCAATAGAGAGATGATTTTCATTGCTGGCATTTTTGATGCTCTACTTCTAAGCAGTTTTCTTCAGAAATGTCTGCCATAAGCTCAGGTTTTCTTGAATTACCCAGCTGCGGTCTTCAGAGCAAGCAAGTCGAAACATTTGAGGAACTTTGGAGAACCAAGTAGATGTGGATGTGAGTTTGCAAGGAGGTTTAGCACTGCTGTGGCCAAACAGTTATTTTGTCATATTTGATTGGTTTTGTAAGAAACGGATTTGTAAAATCGAGATTTACTCCACCTTTACCACGTCCTTAAGAAGTCGTCTGTTGCCCTAGTGGTCAACAGTCATTTCCACATCTGTAAATGAGGATACTTTGCCATACTGCTGGGAATTTAGGAAGCTTACTTGATGGTATACAATTTCTTTGATTCCTATTATGAGGTCTGCCTTTGAAAAGCTGAAATGTAAGTGCAGTTAGATATGTATAGGTGTGAGGGGGGCAGTGAGGCTTATCTCAAACAAAGCTGCTAGATTTATTTATTTTTTTTTTTCTACAGGGTAATGTTCAGCAAGCTTTCTAGCAGAACCAAAGCCTGGTATTTATGTGAAGGGTTTTTTGTGTTCTTGCAGTCAGCCCAATGAATAGAAAAACTTGTCAAAGCACGTCTGAGGAACTTCTCTCATTTCTGCCTTCTTTAAGCTGTATTAGTTGTTTGCATCTGAAATGCTTGTTCTTCTGACATAGGAAATCTGAACATAATGGCAAAAAAATGCTTTCAGAGGCAAAAAGCAAAATTTAATGCAGTGCAGACTTCCCCTGCTGATCCTGGCTGTTTGGTGGATGAAGACAGTCCCATCTGGTTATCCTCAAGAACAGAAGTATGGCAGCTATTGGAAACAACAGTTGCTGTTTCTCACTGTGGCTTTTTTGTGTAATCCGGGTGAATTTTTTTCTTCATTTTACAAAGTGGAGATAATTTGCTACAGAGCAGCTGGTGATGCTGATTGTACTGCTCCTTATTCAGCATCCAGCATTGTCCTCCAAGGTGGAACTGACCTGTGCCAATAGTGGTTGCTGCTACTTAAAAGGTGTAGGATGAGAGAATGACGTGACTGTACCGTCACTCAGTGCTGAAATCTAATCTCCTTTTTCTTTTACAAAGCCCTGTAGGCTGCTGCCTTTCCCCTCTTTAGATGACTACTTGCAGCACTCCTTGTAAATGTATCTGTGAAATACTCTTAATCTGAGAAAATGCCTGTAGGAGCCCTTGTAGTTCCCACTTCAGCGTATCCTGGAATTGAAACTTAGAATTAACCTGCATGGCATTTTAACTGGCTCTCTATTGATGTACCATTACCACGATTCTGAAATTTATGAGAGAAAGGTGATCTTTAACCTAAGTTTTGATTCCTGGGTTTTTGTGTTTATAGGGACCAGCAGCACCAACACAGTCGGGGCTACAGTGAACAGCCAAGCACCCCAGTCGCAGCCCACTGCTATTGCCTCAAGCCGGAAAGGAACTTTCACAGATGACCTGCACAAGCTGGTAGATAACTGGGCCCGTGATGCCATGAACCTGTCTGGCAAGAAAGTTGGCAAAGGGCATAGCAACTCTGAGGTAAGATTAACCTGTGAACATTTGTGAACTGTTGGTGTCATTGCTATCTCATGGGCTGTCAAAGACAGCTAGGGTACAGTTGCCGTGTGGCTTGGACAACTGCTCTAGAGAACCGTTGGCTCTGTCTTTCACGTGTAGGGTTGTATCACTGGCGATGGAAGGGAAGGGGAGGGATCACTAAAGAGGAGGGCCATGACATGTTCTTGTAAACATCCATCGGGAACAGCTTGTGGAGCAAGGGCTGAGCCTGTGGGGTTTACGCACAGTCGTGTAACTTCTTCTGGGGCTTGGGGTTTCTTTCAGGGCCCTGGAATGGCAAGAAAATTCTCGGCACCAGGTCAGCTCTGTATCTCTATGACATCTTCCCTGGGTGCTACGCCCATCTCTGCAGCATCAGCTACCTCTTTAGGTCCCTTCACGAAGGCTATGTGCCCTCCGCAGCAGTACGGTTATCCAGCAGCCTCTTTTGCCACTCCGTGGAGTGGGACGGGTGGTCCGGCGCAGCCACCGCTCGGCCAGTTCCAGCCCGTAGGTGCCCCGTCTTTGCAAAGCTTCAACATCAGCAATTTGCAAAAATCGATCAGCAACCCTCCAGGCTCCAACCTGCGGACCACTTAGCCGTGCTCGGAGACCACGCTGGCTAGACCTCGGGACAGGACGTGGGGAGGGAGATGGGGCCCTGTATCAACTACTAGTGCTGCAATGAACTGGTAGCTTGCCAGACTGGGAATGAATTTCTCTTTTCCGACCATTGCTGTCGACCCCCTGTAAAGGGAGTTTCCCCACATGCTTTCAAGGGGGAGGAGGATGATGATCAGCATCCTTATGATGGGACAGTGCTTTTGACCGAGGGGTTCCACTCTCGTTTGGAACGAGAGCTGCGAAGAGAAGCCATGGGGTCAGTTAACGCAGTCTTGCTGTAAAATGTCTCTCTGGTTTGAGGCTGAATCCAGACGTGTTGAGGTGGGAGAGCTGAATCCTAGCATGAGGCTTTAGCACGCTTCTCGTCTCTCCCTGAAGAACCAAGACCAGGAGAAAAGCTGTCCAAATCCCCCTTCTCTCCCTCTCCCCCGTCAACCGTATCTGGCTCCGAAATGATGGGGCACACGAATGGACTTGCAGTGCAGCCCGTGCTTGATAGGTCATTACTGCTTTAAGTAAGATATTAACAGCTTTGACTGCAGCATTAGAGCAATTTAAATTGTTAAAAAATTTTTAAAAGTTCCCTGCGGACATGTACTTACCATCAGTTTTGATGTGGAAACACTGTGATATATAAATGTTGTTGGACAACAGTAGTTTAAAAATGAGTGGAATATAGAGGGTTAAAAAGAAAAAAACCGGGAAAAAAAGCTAGCTATATCCTTATACTTATTGGAGACACTTTAACTTTTTCCTTTGTATTTTCATTGTATTAGATAAATAAATGTGAATGTAAAATTGTATAAATTAATGTACTTGAATACTTGTCTGTTCTCCCAGTATGCTTGCTGGATATTTTAGTGCCTTGGACTTCTATTGCTTCTGCAGTTAGCATCGTCTTCCCAGCAGAGCCCCGGGCAGAGAGAGGGCAAGTTCAGAGAAGGCCGGATTGTTGGTACCTAGCGACTGGGACGGTCGAGTTTATTTAGTGATGCCGTTACTGTTTAGAGTAGGTGTATGGAGGGGGAAGTCACTGAGGCGGCAGGTTGGAACAACCTTCTGTGTGTTGGGGAAACTTGTCCAGGCAGGAAGATCCAAAGTTGCTGTGTGACAGGGGCCAGGTGGGGGCGGGACAGAGGGCTGCGGGCGAAGCTAAACCGAGACTAACCAATATTGTCTGTGGAGGCAGGAGGTCGGGATCGGAGATGGAGAGAGGAGGGGGAGAACGTGTGTCTTTGGGAAGGGCCCAACTGAAGATGCAGTTTGACTCCACCTGCGAAGTGGTAAAGATGTTTGGTCAGGATGTGACTTGAGGGAGAGGTGCCATTGCTTGTTGGCATGGGCTGGTCTGCTGGGATTGCTTTTCTTACTTTGTTTTGTTTTGTTTTGGTAAAATCCATTTAAGCCAGGAATAGACTGTCCTGGTGCAACGTCCATTGCCGGCAATGGATGTACTTGAAACCGCCGGCATCAAGAACTTCCCTCTGTCTTATTTGGAGGACTTACAATTTTTTTCACTCTGTGACAAATTTCAAGCTGGTACCAGGACTGTAACTATCTGTCACCTCTTAGTAACTGTACTGTACCTTCTGCTTTGGTCACTCTCCCTTTTCATATTTAAAAAATACTGGTTTCCTCTTCAAAATAAAAATAATACCCACCAGTATTTATGTAGTGCTGCACAAAGCTGTGAGGGATGGGAGGACTGCTTCCTGACCCTTGGGAGTAGCTCACCCGGATCCTGGAAGCCGGTGCACCACAGAGATGTTGCTTGCCTGATATTTTTTTTAATTTTTTTTTTTTTTTGTCTTGTCTGGGAGCGCTGTTCCCCCATGGAGCCTTAATGGAGTTTTTTCTGTCTGAGGATGTTCTCACTTTTTTATTTTTACAAAGAAACGCGCAAGATCCGTTCCTTTTCTGTCACTTTTTTTTTTTTTTTTTTTTTTTTAAACAGCAGTTTTGGCAGCAAGGGCAGGTATGGGCTGGGGGTGAAAGCTAGTGGCAAGGTGGCTGGGCTCCGAGTTCCTTCGATCCGGGGGTTTATTCTGTGTAACTGGAGTGCAGACCGGAGCTACAGGGCGAGAGGGGGCTCGTGGTGTGCGTGAGGTGGAAGGGGGGAGGAAGAAGCAGAGGTCCCCTTGGCGGAAGTGAACCGGGAACCTCTGCTCTTCCATCCGAGTGGATGCAGAGAAGATGCCTGAAGGCACGAGGGGGCAGGTGAGCTCTGGGAAGGGGAGCAGTGACAAACCCGAGGCAGTAATGAAACGAGGGGAATATTCGTGGCAGGGGAACCAATCAGCTGAATGCAGCACGTGGTTATTTAATTTTTGATCTAATAAGTTTGAGGTCGTTTTTTCACTTAATGTTATGCAAGAACTGGTTTTATTTACCATTGATTTCCCGCCCCCCCCTCCCCCCCCCCGCTCCTGTGGATGAATAACTGAAGTCTAGAGGAATAAACTAATGCTACTGAACTGTTAAATTATTTTGTTTAATATTACACTTTGAGTATCTTTTTCCACATAAAATCTGTTTCTGAATTACAAGCGTTTCTTTACATTATTTAACAATGTACACTGTAAAAAAAAAAAATAATAAAAAAATAAAAAAATATGAATTGAAACTTTGGGCTTCCCTGGCCGTAGTTAGTTGTATGTTTTGCACTAAACCCAGGCACTGCGCTTCTTGTATGATTGCGCTTTGTGCTGCCATTTGTTACCTTTGTAGAATATTTCATGAAGTCATTCAAATAAACCAAACCTGCTTTTGTTGAGCTGTGGGTTTTCTTGTCGAGCAGCAGGTTCCAATCTCTCCGTCCTGTTCCTGAAGTTATTTAACTGTTACCAAGTTTATCAGTTTATCACGGGGAAGTACAAGAAACCCATTTAATGAGACCCTTAACTTCTCAAAAGCAGTGATCATTAATGAGCCTTTCGCCTACAACAAGGTACTCCAAGAGATAATCCATAGCAGGGATCTTCTGAGGGGCCTAAGGGGAAGGGAGGGCGAGGGGGTGAAGGACATGGCAGGAGCGGTACGAGGGCTTTTGTGGCTGAGATGGTCGGGAAGTTACCGAATAGCAGAGGAAGGTGCTCAGCTGTGCCAGGCAAGAACTCGGCGGCTCTCCCTGATGGAAGCGTGGCTGGAGCTTGCCCAGCGTGGTGCGATGCTGGAGCCGGGTGTGCTGTGAGGACTGGGGAAGCCCCGTCCCGGGCAGAGGGGCAGCTATGGGGTCTGCTCCCTCCTCTCTGGGGGGGAGGGGAGCAGGGGCCTGCACCTGCCCTGCTGGGGAGGAGAAACTTCATTGTGTGGATGTGTAATGGGAATTCCATCCCCAAACTGGCGATGGTACTGGTCAAGAGTGGAACTGCTTTACAGGGTCGCTCTCAAACAGCTGTAGACTTGCAGGAATTATTTGGTATTTCTAAACACTAATTGCGGCTGCATTTCTTTCCATTTTAAGAACAGCTTCTGTTATGAGTCATGCTGTTCAAGGCCTTAAAGGAAAAAAAAAAAGCTCCAAGTAGAAGTTTTACTGCCCTTTTCCTGAGAGGCTTATTGTGGTGACTCTTACAGGAGGCATGGCCATGTTTGCACTGCTTCTGTAGAGTCAAGAAAGCTGATGCAGTTGTGTTTATATGAGACTTCTAATTTTTTCCTTGTAGAAGTTTGGAGCAGCTTCGAATACACAAATTGTGAATGTCTGCACATTCCCTTCCCAACAGGTATCTGATTTCAACAGCAAGTGTATGACTCAAACATGTGGTATGTATTTCTCCCCTGAGCTGTTCTGAAGGCAGCACTGAATTGGAGAGAAACTGATATGGTGAAATATGAAACTACTTTCTAGATGTAATCTATTACAGTTAATTGTAATTTGTCCTATCTTTCCATCCTGAAGTCACTCCTTGTTCTTTGTCCTGCTGAGGGGGTAAAAGAAGATCTTTTAAGGAAAAAGGACCAATTAAGCAGTGAAGGTGAAGCAGGAGGAACAGAAATAAATGTTTAATATGCCAAATGTATTTACATTTAGGCTGCTTTGAGACAGTGGAGCAGACAGAGCAGTGATGGCACAGCACAGGAACAAGGTTCTGCCTCAAGGCTGACGTTGATTTCAGGGTTGCACTAATTACGGGGTTTGTGTAAACTTTCCTGGTCCAGCTCTACCTCCAGTCATGCAGTATCACCTCCCTTGTCTCCAGCGCTGCACTTCTGAAAAGTACTGCTGTGTCCGCTTTGAAATACTGTTAAAAATTCTTCCTTTGACTTACTAGAAGGAACAGCAGTTGCTTTGCTCTAACCCTTAAACCCACTTGAAGTTTTCCATTAGCTATCTTAAAGCAAGTGGGAGGCTGTACCAACGTGGTGGTGGTCTCTAGCTTCTTACACGTAACTTGTCAGAATGCGTTAACTTCTTTGAGCTTGCTAAACAGGAAAGGAGTTGTAATGGTTTGAAGGCTATAGAGGCAGGAACAGCTACAAGAGTAGTTTGTTTTTCACATTTTGTGTTTATTTTCGTATTGAAAAGGGTTGAAAGCTTATTTAAAAACAGAAGTGCAGCTCCCATTCATTTTACAAAGGGTCTAAGCAAATGCTGCCCAAGATGCTACACGTAACTCCCTGGCAGTGCTCTCGGCATGCTCCTGCCCCTGCACCGCCCTGTTGCGCGGGCACAGCTGGGTGACTCCCGTGCTGCTGAGGAACAAGGTGCGGAGGAGCATCGGGCTCCTGCCCTGGTCGTGCTGCGCATCAGAGGCAGATGCTGCCCCAGCTTCGCACCCTCGGCCTCACCGAATGGGAGACCGCAGCTTTGCCATCTGGCCACAACCCACCCTTGCCCCGTTTTACTGAAAATCTTTCTCTGTGCTGAAATGCAACACTGAAGAAGAAAGAAGCTATGAATTGAGTCTCATTTTAAAGATTAATTCTGTTACTGTTTCAGGCAAATTATGTGTAACGTCAGCTTGTGATCCAGCCACAAGTCTAGTGCGGCAGAAGCACAAGTGATTGCTTGTTTATAGAAAAAGGCATCTGAAACACGTAATAACCTAAAAGTACATTAAGTTCTTGCTGGCTGTATTAAACTCTTCTGTGTTGCTTCACCATAATATACAGAAAAATCCATTAATGCATTAGACTTCCTCACATAATTTGAGCAGCCGACTGCAGTCCGCTGATGTAATCCAGTACGGAGGAGCTGATGCAGCAGGTGGCCTATGTAGGTTCTAGCTTCCTCTTCTTCAAGCTTTGACTTCTCCTGTGGGGGCTGCACTCTGCCAAACAGGGAGAGAGTGACAAATGGAAGTTTTTTAAAGGTTTTTTTCTGCTTCTACAAGTGCCCCTCAATTCTTTTTCTAGCTCTTCCTTAATAGGACAGCTGGGTGGAAAGCCAGAGAGTTCTCCTAGCGCGCTACCACAGCACTGCAGCCAGGTCCAAGAAGAGAAGGCTGTTCCTCCCCCTCCAATTCACTGATCTAACAGTGCTGCTTTCCAAGCCGCTGGTAAGGGAGAACTCAGCCATTTTGTGGTAGCACGTACCTGGGGTGCGCTGGTTGGTGCAGCTGCTGTTGCTCACGATTGTAGCAGATGGCTGCAGTTGTGCAAGTCTAGCAGAAGCTTTGTGGCAAGGCATTCTGTGAGGTGTCCTGTTACGGGTAGTCATTTGATGATGTCCACGGGGTGTTTCTGGCGTCCGGTGTCCAGCTGATGGGTCTGCCATTTTGTGACCCATTATCTTCAGATCAATGGTCTCCAAGGAAATGTCCCAAAGTTCAGGATCATCTAGAATGGATGAAAAGGCGATCAAACCAAAGATGATAGCATTGTACTACAGGAATGGCAGTAACTCCAGGACCAGCTCGCTCTTTTCCTACAAGCGGTGGCCACTATGAAAGTGAAATGGTAAAGCAGCAATTATGTCAGTGCATAGCAGGGAAATGGTACTACCCCTTGTGCTCTGGACTTAAGCAATGTCCAGGCACTGTGGTGCAAGTGTGACCCAAATAGTCAATGGTTAAAAGACACCTCCCTCAGCCCCACAAATATTCTGCTTCTGTGCAGTGTCACTTGAGGAAAAGGGTTTCCTGAATAGGTGTAACAACTCCCTACAGAAGAGCATGGTGTGCAAGCCCTCGCAGTGATGGGCATCATTTCCCTGCCACTCAAGCGAGGTTTGTACTGCTAAGATCCGACTCACGCTCGGACTTCTATTATTCCAACTTCTTCAGAACTTTTACCTTTATGCTCTACTCTGAAGAGATGATTTAAATGCTCATGACTGAACACTGTACTACTCATCACTTTTTGGCTTACCTGCAAAGAACTCCTCTTCTATTGCTAGCTCCTGTTGTACTGCTGCTGGAGTGCTGTGCTTTACAGGAGGATCAGATGTTGCTGGATGGAGGTAACAGAAGAAGAGATTAATATCAGAAATACAGAAGAACCCTTTTGCTGCTTCTTAACAGAGCATGAGTCTGAAATGGTTTGCAGCAGCTGCCACCAGGTACCCTATTTTTAAGTAGAGCTGGTTATGTTTTGGTAGCAGTATGTGGAATGGTACCTGATGATGGCTGATAAGAGCAACCGCACTACTTTAAACTGGTTTTTAGCCTGTTTACCCCATCCCCAAGTTCCTGATTACTCCACAGCTGCCCAGACTTCGCTATGAGTAAAGAGCAAGTATTAGTAGCTAATGCAATGTCTATTTGCCTGCAACCCCCTCGGTGAAGTGTTGCAGCCGCAGCTCAGGTGCAGCATGTTAATGACACTGACAACAGCCACTGTGCTGCATGAACCTTTAGGGTGGCTGGGAAGCTGCAGTTTTCACAATGCGGTTTTAGAGCTGACATTTCTGCGGCTTTAGGAACATAGTGAGGGGAGGAAGTAGGAGACCTTTGGTCTCAAAGGTGTGTTGATAGCACAGTGCAAAAGCAAATGAAACTGGTCAGGGCTCGGGCATTGAGGGTAATGCATGTCTGCCAGCAGCTGTCATTAAAACTGTCAGTTTTTGATACCAAGTCTTACCCTGTTTGCTGCTAGGAGTAACTACTGGAACCTGATGCTTTTTCTCCATCTGTTCCCGGAACTGTTGCTGTAGCTGCTTTTGTCGCAATTTCCGCTGGTAAGTGGCATCACACTCAATAGCTAAGGAGTCTGTATTTCTGCCCCTCCCCCCAAGCAAGCACAACATTAAACAAGATTTCAGCAACTACATTTTATGAAGAAAAAAAATGCATAAAGAAATAACAGCAAGGAAAATCCTCTAATCTAGCGGTTTATGGCATCTTCTAAACTGGGCTGTCCATGTGTTTTAAAAGGTACAGTAACTTCTAATGTAGCTTATAAAATGAATATATAATAGCAGTCTCACCTGGAACTATTTGGCTGTTTCTGATATCCTGTCACTAGAGCAGCCTCTGTCCGACTAGGCTTACAAGTAAATGCCATCTCACAAGGTTGTATCCCTCCTGCATTCTGCCTTTCCAAACAGCTACTGTATCTTGCTTTCTCTATTTCAGGCTCATAGTCCTCTCTTTTAGTTTTGACCAAATCTAACTCAGGGGGTATCTGGTAAAGGAGAAAAAGAAAACATATTCAGAAATTTCCTTCATTGACTTAATGAAATATGCAGTCTTTTTCTATAGAGTACTGTTGAAAAATCTAGTTTGTTTGCTCTAAGCACAACCCTAAATTAGGAAACTGAAATGCATTTTCAGTACAAAGTCATTCAGTTAGTTAATCATTGAATTCATTCAACTTTGTGTTAGTTTACTTGTTCAGTGCTTCAGGGTAGATACCCCATGTCTCCCCATACTGTGCTCTCTGCAAACAAGAACAGATGCAGATGATCGATACAGAATTCTACAGCTTCTCAGTCCCACAAGTCTGTTGTGGGCATCTGTTAGTTTCACCAGCTCTGTTTTCACACTTGTATTAAAGGGCACGGCAGACGTTTAACTCAGTTCTGCGATCATGAGGTCTGTGAGGAAGGTACACCATTTTCTTTTTCTTAAGGGTGGGATAGTTTGGCTCTGTGATTGTACAAATTTGTGGCAATGCCACCAATAGACAATGACCCTGGCAAAGCAGAGATCTGTACCATCTTTACTTGGCAAGGTGCCACTTTGGATCTGCTCCTACAGGCTGAGTTAGCGAGACAGAACTGCCTTGCAGCTCCAGCCTGACTAGCGGAGTTTGGTAAATCCTAGTATGATGAAGGCAACTTTGCTATGAAACTCCATGGATCAGCAGTTGTAAAAGGCTCACTTTTCCCTCAGTGAGCAAGGTAGGTTACCACCTAGAAGCCTACTGCCCCCACCTGGTATGCAGCAGGAACAAACAAGATTAATGTTACTGGGGTGCAACCTCAGTAACAGCTGGGACAACTTTAATGCTATGTATGCTGCTGTGTTATGTCACAGCATACTTATAAATAAATTGTGATAGTTCTGAAAGAATGGGGTTAAAGTATTGTTGTCACTGATGAAGATGCACATCACAATTTCTTGTCTCTCTCTGGACCAAAGACCTCAACAAGAGGCGTTTCTCCACAGTGTTGGTTACCTCAGAATGTTCACTGTTTGACCTAGTGCTTCACAGAGTAAAAGTAACTGCAGCTCTTCCCTTGGAAACTGAAAGCTAACGAGGTAAGGAGTCTGAAAAGCAAAGCAAGATGTAATGTGGCTTCTTACTATTCAGTAAGGATAAGAACCATATTATGGCAAGGAAAGTGAGTGTTCAGGTATGCATTGGTTGTACACGCTAATTCTTCAGACATTCAAGAGCCGTGGTTTACCAGTAGTATCATATCAGGTATTTAAAACAAATAAATTGGAGGTCCTTCCTAATGTTATTCCTCATCCTCCCGCAGTCAAGTCTAGTACATCCTGCTCTCATAATTCAGATACCAACACATTTTTGAAGTCAAGCATTTGAAGGGCCGTTTGTACACTCTTCATGTAGCAAAACAAAATAGTGCTACCTGCTTTGCTGTTCTGTGGTAAAACTTTGAAGTCACTGTCAACAGCTAGAAGTTGTTGTGGGTCCAGTCTAACAGTTTCGTTCACCCTTCGTATCATAGATGCATCTAGTATTTTGCAGTGTTCTTTTGGGAAGGAACCAATTTAAACTGAAAGCTGAAACCACCTTTAGAAATCACCCTTGCTTGAGATCTCAGTACAAAACCATTGTTACAGAATAACTGCTTGTTAACTATTCAAGCAAGAACAATGAGGGGTGAAATACAGGCACAATGTAAATTGTGTTACAAGGACCACCCTGAGTGTATTTTCTATCTAGCTGTGATGTGCATTAGGGCCTGGTAGGATTTGAATACCAGTTGGTAAAAGGACAAAGCAACTATCAATGCATATATTGACACTGCTACTGTATGGATTTTGCTTAAAATTAAATGAAAGTTCCAACTACAACAAGCAGCTGGTATTGTTTCTAGGATATCCTGGGCTATGCATACTAAAAACTTTATTTGAAGGAGGAAGTCTTTCTGATGGAAAAACTTCCTATTTTCTGCCAGAGCTCCCTGAAATCTATAGAAGGCTCCTTTTCCCTGCTGCCCACTGGCTGACATACAGGCTGTCAGCTTGAGAGATTTCAGGACTAAATGAAACAGTCCCAATTTTGCAGGAATGCACAGAGGAGCTGTACCTGCTTTAGGGTAGGTTACAGATATAATAGACGTATAATCTTCTGCCCTGCCTGCAGCCCCTGGTTTTACAGCCTCTTACAGCAATTGGAAACTGTGTCACTGTGTGCAGTTATTTCTCATCCTTTTTTTTAATTATTCCTGAAGAAGTCCAGTAGTGAGAGGAAAATGACAAGCAAGTTTGATTTTTAAAATTCGTAATAGTAAACTGGATTGTGCTACTACTGACAATGAGAACAAACTGAGAGATGTATTCTGTTTTTTTCCTTATACAGGGCAAAAGTATACAGTAAAGACCACACACATGGCCTCAACAGATTCTTCTCCTAAGGACTTCCATTTCACCTATGTGATGAATATATAACTGGACACTGGTATCATTGCTGATACACATTTAAAGCAGAAGTGGCTAGATGACAGCGATGAACTGAGTTGTTTCAACTGACAAAGCTTAAACAGTCTTAAGAACTGAAGCACATGGAAAATGGCCCCTACAACAAGCTAGTTTAAACAGTTTAGTGCTTCCTGTGGTGACATTTAACCTGCCAGGAACACAGATGTATGCATTACTGGCACTGAACAGACAGACTTAAACAACATGGCCATAAATGTCACATGAAATGTTGAGTAGGATAATGTTTCTTCACTGTAGTTATCTTGTCTGCTGCAAATGGTCAAAATTTCAAGTAGTTGTGGTAAAATGTTGGGGAAGAACTCTGTAACAAACAGTTCACACAAACTAGCAGGTCAACGCTATTGGTCTCATAGCTGGAAACATTCAGGGATGAGGTGTGTTCATTATCATTATTTATAATCTTTTTTATATGAAGGACCAGGAGCAGTGGACATCTAGTGGTCCCTGCTCTAAAAGCCCATGTACTGCACCTGACGTGGAAGCTTATTCACGGCTCGTAGGTAGTCTTTGTCTAGGATGCAGTTCCCAAGAGCATTCCCAAAGCACCTGAGAAATAAGAGAGCTCACTGTGACTGAAAATAACATTTAATTTTCACTTCTGAAAATGTACAAGTAGTGATCTTCACTTACTTGAGTGCCCTTTTCAATCCATCTGTAACTGCCTCCTTTCTTGCCTTTTCTAGGGACAAGGCCTTAGACTTTAGGCCTTCACTGACTCCATATCCCACATCTTCATGGTATGACCCATCCTGCAGTAGAATTTTAAAAGTAGTAAGCATAAGGGAAATTTCTGCCTGTTAAATGCCAGGCTTTCCTAAGCCTGATTACTTGCTCTTAGCTGGTTGTTCTATAACAAGGTCAACGTTTTGGATGCTACTAGGTTCTCTGGTGTAACATAGTACTCGAGAACCACAGTCTCACCTATGTATGAACTTTCATTCACAGCTTTAGGCAATTGCTCAACAACAACAAAAAAATCCACTTACCTTAAGCTGAACTTTCACAAATGCACACACCCCCACGTAGAACCTGCCATTGTTGAGGTCAACAAAGTCTGGGGGAGGGAAAAATAGCATCCTAAATAATACAAAAGACTTTTGATCCACTTTTAGATCTTATTTTGTCCTTTGAGGACATTCATAAGCCCGTACCCTCCTTGCTGAATGTGCCCAAGATACTGTATCATCTTCTATACAATAGAGCATGACTTACAAAATATTAACTGTAGTTTGAGAATGCTGACTTGCATATATGCTCTGGGTTTGTTATGTGATACTTTCTAGTTATCAATTACTAAACCTGCCAAACACTCGCACCTTAATACTACATGTATACACTTAAACATATGAAAGAAGAGTTGTAAACATTACTTCTCATTCAGCCATGTACCCTAAATGTTCAAAGCATAACAACTTTTTCAGCTGGATGGAAAGATTTAAAGTATCAATTTATAAAAGCAGCAATGGAGAAGAAACTGTTGTCTATAAAGGCAATTTATTTCCTATTACACACTAAAAGTCTGCAGTCCGCAAAATTTTGCGAAAGGTTTTATCCCGGACAGAGTGCCTGAAGAGCTTAACAGGTTGCAATGCAAGTCTCAATCCAAAATCTTTAATCTACCTTATTTTACATCAAAAGCCATGCTATACAATATACATAGGGCACTCTAGTTAGCAGTCTTGCATGTCTGACAGAAACATGACACGTCTGAAAAGAAATGCTTTGAAGTTCAAGTAGCTGTACGCTGAGGTCTAAAAGTTCTTTTGTACTCATCTGGTCTATTTGTTCAATGTTTTGTAAACCTGCCAGAGATGCAAGCCCTTTTTCTACCCAAGAATTTAAACCCAAACATAACAGAATCTTCTATCTCTGAATTGCTAAGGAATGACTTTTTATGACATTATCTGAAACAGATAGAAGTTTGAAGGATGTCAGTCCTTTCTTGACTGAAAAGTGAGGGAGAGGGAAGTGGTACACAATAGATGAAAACTAATGAAGTAGCTTGTTTTAGGTCTAGAATCTACCAGCCCGAGGTAAGAAAAGATTTCTGAAGGTGGGGAGGGAAGGGAAGGAGGTACATTTATGCAGCTTTGTTGAGCTACTTCAACAACCAGTCTTCGGTCTAAGCATAGCAGATCTGCTTTAACAAGGACAATACTCCTCTAGTAGGTACTACTTCAGCTATTGAGATGGAAGAAGCTTAAGCTTTAAGGTCACCTGAATACTGTTTTTTTTCCCAAAGCTTTCTACTGTAAAAAAAATTCACAACCAGGTACTGGCTAGAAGAAAAATCTGTAGAAAAATATGAGTCCCTAAAGATTAGAGAAATATTAATGGAGAACATTAACTTGTTAGAATATAGAAATTACAGGTGAGTATGAAAGTTGGCTCCAGGCTGCTGGGTGTTAAATAGTTTAATTGTAATTACTTTTGATTGACTGTTCCCATAGAGATTAGAAAACTTGATTAGAATAGTTCAAGAATAATCATAAACACACTTAGAATAATGACTATGACATATTACAGTGCAAGATCTAAAAAGAAAACAGAAGCTCCATTATTCTTCGATTTCTCTCAGTCTTACCAACTGCTAAGACACCTGGAAATTCCACATGCCTCTCCCCAGGTTCTTTGAAGTGATCAAGTTCTAGGATAGACACCCTGGTCCTTATCTAGGGACTTTTCTTCCAGGGCCTCACAGAGAAAGAAGAGGAAAGACTTCTTTATCCTCAAGTGATACTTACCAACATTCTGCTGAGTGACTGAATGAGCCCAGCCATTGAAGCCAAACATCTCATTGGCCAGGCTGATTACCTTGTGACCCTCAATGTAACAGACCTGAAAAGAAAAGCATATATACATAAATATATATATATATACACACACATGCTTTATTTTAAAGAAGGATTACACCCATCATCTTACACTGAGAAAACCCAGCTAAGTTCCAGGTTCAGATAATGTGAATAAAAGGATGATGGTACAGCTTTAGGTTCACCTTCTTCCAGTAACTGTGAATAGGGGGTTAATGTGACAAGAAATATGACTTCATCAAGGGAAGGCAGAGCTAGTGGGCACTGAAGAGGTTAAAATGCAGCCAATGTTATACAATGCTTCATATATTCCAGTTCTGGGAAAAAGTAAGAAAAGCATCTTAATGTTCCACAAGCAGATAAATATTCCCTTGTAAAGGATGAAGCACTGAAAAGTTAAGTCTTTCTTTCAAGGAACCTGTGGCTCAGTAAAAGCCAGAATTTATGCTATGCTGACTCTGCTTTCATATCTGCATATTAAACTACTAGTGGGAAATTAACTTCAAAAAAGAAGGATTTTTGTAATTTTCTTTTACCCTAGTTTTCCTGGAAAAAGATGTGAGTCGAAACATCTGCGCATGCTTGTTCATACCTTTTGTCCTCCTCCAGCTTGCCGACTGCTGATATATTCTGGACCCAGTCTCTGACGAAGTGCATGCTGGATAGCTTGATATTCACTTGCTGTGTATTGATACTTGACAAAAACAAGGTAAGACAAATCTTACTCTCCCTGTTTTAGCTCACCCCTCTTCTAATATCACTTCTTTATCTCACTTTTCCATGTAGGGTCCTTCTAAGAGGTGTATGATCCATTTTTAGAATCAGGATGTAACAGACAAGACCTCAGGGTGTGTGCATGCATTACATTTGTGCGTTGCATTGTTTTTTTCTCTTACTCTTGAAATATATGTATACAAGCATTAATTATTGAGCTGTAGCAATTCTTTTTCATTTCTCATAACCATCACTTACAGTAGAAAAACTGAGATGAGCCAGGCCTATTAGTATCCTATTGAAATCTTAATGCAGTCATAATTCCAGTCAAGATTGCCAGGAACATGCATATGAGCTTATATTTTACCTCTCAACAAATAAAATATAATATCTCTGTGATCAACAAGAAAAGCATATTTAAAAACTCCAACAAAACCGAAGTTTAACTTTTACCACCCTATGCCATCAGGGCAGGGAGGACAGCAGGTCAGGCAATCAGTCAAAATAGGAATTTCTTGAGGAGTGTTCAGCAAATTCCCCTCATGCAGGGAAGGTCCTTTGGATAACCCCAACATCACTGGTATCATTAGATAACAGCAGCATCAGTGGAAGCCTACAGTGTTGTAACATTTGCTCCTTGTCTTAGAATACAGAGCAATTTATTATAACTCAAAGCATGCTATGGCTATCATGGAGGAAAACGTAATGTACAATTAGGTATAGCATAGCTAGGGTAATGGATATGACGCCAGCCTTACTGTATCCAACTTAAAAATGAGTAAATATGTAGAGCAGACTTCCAGAAGTGCAAGGATAAAACTTCTATTTCCCTCTTGAGCAAAAGGAACTGACCTGTCCGAAGCAAGCAACCGAATTGCTAGCGCTGGAACTACTGCTGCTGATGTGGCCTTCGCTGTCTTTCCCTTGACTTTCAGGCATCCCTGAAGAAAAGAAATAAACACTGAAGATAACAGAACTAGCAGTCTGTATGAAGACATGCCAAAAAGCTGTTGAAGTCTACTGCCCATTGAATAAAACAATATTCTGTAATAGATGTGTTGGAAATTACAGTAATATTATACTTCTCACTCCAGGGAACTGCTGCAGCCCCAGCTGGAAATTTGTTTTCTGATGTTGTTTCAGAGCAGTCAAAACTTTTCTTCTTAAATATGTTATACTATGTAGGCAGAAATGGCTAGTTTCATCCTAGAAGCAGAGGCACTGGTCTGGTCTTCCATCCACAAAATCAGGGTTGAGCCTAAATTAAATTATATGACAATAGTGAAATAATTATTTTATATAAAGAACAAATAAATTATTCTTGCTAGTAACAAAAAAAAAAAAGAAAAAAATTCAACAGCATCTGGATCCTGAATAAGATCAGAGACTAGAACAAGAATTTAATCATGTCTCGAGTCCTTATTCTAAACATTACACTGGTAACAAATTATATATTTTTTTTTTCCTTTTAGGTAAATGTGAATACATGGTACCATTCTAGGTAGGGAAAAACAAAGTAATTCCCTCTTTCAGATTCTTCAGCACTGTCTTCCTAGATCACTTTCAGTATTCATTAACACTTAGACTCTGATAAAAAGCAGAGGCAAATTTCTAAAATTTTACTTGTCTATACCCTGACGTGTCAGTCCCTTAGATCATTGTTTTGACTGTAATCATACTGTCTTGTGTTATGATGGTATCATATAAACTATACAGAGTTGAAAACCACACAGACCCTGTAAGAATTTTAAGAAGCTGTACCGTATTCAGTAGATGGCACCCTTTTCTAAGCCAGTATCCAACAATTACCCAGGATGGCATTACCACCCCACCCTGCTGCTGGAGAAGTGGTCTTGCTGAGAGCTTCTACAACAGGCGTGCAAAGGAGCTGCGGCACCACTTCTGTATAGGCCCATAGAGGCAATCTTTTATTGTATTTGCACAAATGCTGAGTACAAGTGGTAGTCCATCACTAAGACTTTCATATGCAATACAAATATAAGACAAATCAATATACATACAAGACAGCTGGAGATGTCAAGACAGTTTGAGAAAATCTAAAATCCTCAGTCAGTCAGAACCAGGTTCAGCACTTTTAAAAATAAGTTGTTTTTCTAGTCTTTAAACAAGGAAGCCAAAGTTTACTGAAAACTTGGCAAACAATTTTCAGAAAAAGGATACTAGTTGTTTCATTGGCAAGTATGAGCACTGGTAATTATGCTAGGTGTAGCTAAAATTCTCCTTAATTTTGGTTGGCTATTATTATTCATCTCCGGTCAAAAAGTTGCATGATTGTACATGCTTATAAATTTGAATGTGTTGATTCAGAAGTTTGCTGCAATTTTTGGTAAATGCATTTGATTTTGGAAGAGAACATATAGAAATTAGTATTACCAGGAGATACACTTGTGATTTAAGTAGGCTATTGTCCCTGTTAAGCAGAGCCTGTTGTATCCTGAGGGAGACAATCAGAGAGAAAAAATAGTATCTGTGGTGAGTGGCAGACAGAATCAAAGTTTGAACAACACTACATTTTTTTTTCTCCCCACTCTACGCAGTCTAAATCAGATATTAATTATTATAAAGCCCCTGGGAAAAAACCACAATGCACAAAATGTGACTATTTGCCTACATAGCCCCATTACCATTTTGCCACAAAGCTTTACGCACAATAGGTGGGTGGCATTTTGAAGCAAAATTGCTTTAATAATACTGAAACCAGTATTAAGTCCTTTAAGTTTTGACGTGGTGTGCACCATTGTCAGTCTAAATTCTCTAAAGAGATACACCTTTAATGAAGCTTGGAATAAGATGTGGGAATTGATTCTGAATGAGAACGAGGAAGTACAGAATTCTGCTGAAAACAGTTTAACATCATACGGTTTTAATCCAACAGACCAGATGCCACTACAGAATACCAGCAATGTACTACTTTGCAATAAACAGTTTAAAAACATGTCAGTGGTTTGTATTCAAATTATGTATTACTCTACAGCTTGTGTGAAGGAGACAGATGATGCCAGTTTAGTTTCAGGCTTTGCCTGTAGGAACAATTTGCTTCAGCTGTGAGCCTGGTTTAAACCAAACACTCCATTAGACCAATGTGGTAATTTTTTCCAATTCAGTGAAGTGCAGCTCAGCAAAACCCTATGTCTCAAAGCTATTGTCACAGCATTTCAAAGTGACAGAACTTCAATTTCAAAATTATTAGAGTAGGAGTTTGGAAGAGAGAAAAGTTAATTCTGCAAATGGAGTTATAAATCTAACAACACCAGAGCCAGGAGCTAGGTAAGGCAAGGCACTTCCATTTCTCAGCAGAATATTGTTTCCTTGCCCCCACTCTCCAACATTTTAACTCACATGAAACATTAATACTGAAGTAGATAATAAGCTATTGACTAGAGTACAAAAGAGCCTCTCAAACACCCTCCAGGGCCAGGACAGTGCTAGGAGACTGCCTGACTCATAAACCTGTGTTGAGAAAAGCTGTATTTTCAAACTATCTTTCAACATTAAAAATTAAAGTTCAAATATACTTGCTCTGCATGCAGGATGATAAAAGCAGTTTATCATCAGCTTAAAGACACCTAGGAATTAGAATTTATTACGTCTGTGACTGTGACCATTGTTTATCATTTACAGGGAATTATTTTCAGTTTAGTTGGTAATGTTCTCAGAAAGTTTTCTCATCACTGAGAAAAAACACTCATAAGACTAGAGGTGTTGCACTGAGCTCCAAAAGACTACCTTGATAGACTAGAACAGGCAAAGAATCAAAAAAACTTTTACTATTACCACATTTTGATCTAGTTTTTTTGGTTGTTTTGGGAAACTGGATATGAAATACTAATTTTCAAAAACACTTTAGAAGTAAGAATTTACTTGTGTGGTGGTAGTGAACTGGGCAGCTGCTGAGAGAAATCTGGGTGTGTACACAAATTTCCATGTAGGAAATAAGCCAATCTTCTAGAACAGATAATCCTAAATTTAATCTGTTGAAGTACAACTACTACTTGTAGGTTATGGTAGCAACACCTTCAACTTCCATAAACACACAATTTCTGATTTTCTAAATGAATGCATCCTCACACATCTGTCTACCCTAGTGTCCATTACTCCAAAAAGAGCTTTTGGTCCTAAATCACCTATTCTCCTGCCAGTTCCCCTCTGTCTTGACAAGCTAGGTTTTTGAACCATGCACTATGCCTTAATCCTGTGTTAGGAGTGTCAGTTCCCAGTTGTCTTCACGTGTAAGGTATAAGCAAGCAGTTTTGTGTCACTTTGAAAGAGTTTGCATATCATGAATTCTCTAAGTAGCACAACTTCTAGCACCCTCAGCTAGAACATGGCTGTTTCAAGTATTTAATTATAGCATCATATGATCTGTAAGAGAGGACTTTAACATACTGTGCACTTTTAGGCAGCTTTTTATTCAACCTCATCCTTCTCTATATGGTAAGCTTCCTTCACAGTGAAGCTTTAGTTGGCTGAGCAAAAAAACATCCTTTCAATAAATGCAATTCTACTGAGAAGACCAAGAGCAAACAGCTATGCATGTAGCAACGAATGATTTAGCACACACTACAGATAATACCACATATTTAACCTAAGGTTCATATTGCTCTTACACAAAAATTACTAAAAAACTTCAAAAATTGTCTATTTCTGTGGAGTATTCTCTCTTCTGGGAACTCCAACCTATAAGTCAATTAACTGGTTAGGCAAAGGTTGCTTTATCCAACACTGAACTGAGGTGTACATCTTTCAAGTAATGATGTTCCTAGTCAAGATAGGCCTGTGCTATACCACAGTTTGAAAAGAGTGGAAAACAGATTACGAAATTGCTGTGGGAAAATTGCATACAATGTAACTCTTCAGTTTTGACTTCTGATAATATCTCTAGGCAAACAACATTGATGACTTGAGAAAAGTGAGGCAATGTTCTGTTAACTTCAACAGAAGAAAAAGATATTCAGTGTCCTACAGGTTAAACAATGAAATGCACAGGGAGGTGATGAGACTGGGTGTCTATTGTAGACTAAAGGTGGCCTCTGGTGCCTGTCAGTACTGTGTCAATACATCTCATTGGTATTGATTTAGGCCACATTATGTAGTAAAATCAGCATGACAATAAAAAGGTATAATGTAGAAACTTCGAGCTATCTGCAGTAATTCAAATATATTTGCTTTCAAGGCATATAAATACCACGATATCAATTTCTCCTCAGTTACAGCATGTTTCAGATTTGACATACCTTCAAACAGTCCCACTTACTTCAGTGGAATCTATATAGGTGGCTCCAAAAGCAAAATTTAACCCTTAGATTTATCAAGTAGTACTATGCTTACTTCCGGTATGTCTAGGATGATGATACCCTGCCTGCACAAAACAGAAAACACTAATTCTGGTTACACTTTTTGCTGATCAACATTTTAATGAATACAGCGTAAAGCTCTTTCTTCCTATTTTATACAAGCCTAGGAGAATGACATAGTGCATTGTGGGGGGAGTATTTCTATTTAGAATGTTTGAATAAATCCAACATCTGAAATGAAGCTTATCTGGTCACTTCTTGTATTGGAACACAGGATGAGACACTCATCTCCTCACGCATTATGCTGTTTTCTGTCATAACAGCCTTTACACACTTGCCACAAGTTCATCAAACATCACTATATCTACTGAAAGGTGTTTTAGGATCCTATTTCCCCCAGCAATTGCAAATCTAATTCCAGTCCAAATGGGTTAGTTTAACGCATGTGTTGCTGTGTTTTAGACTGCAGAATTTTCAAATTTTGCTAGTTACTCCTTCAAACGTGTTCCTTAATAGCAGTGTTATGTTTAAGTTACTTCTCTCCTACACTATTTTGTTCATTGTTTTAAAATTCAGCATGCGTTATCACTTTTGCCTTACAAAGGGTCTACAAAGTTTCATTAGTTAAAAATGCATCAATAGCAACTTACAAAACACATAATTCCAAATAATTCTAAATTTTATATACATATCCTAAGAATCTAAATTCGACTTAATTTCTCACATTACTTAATTTTTTGCATGAATCCACAATTCTGAATACAAAATGTTTCATTAAAGGAATTCACCAGTACTCCTTCACAAATCTTTCAATGATGTTATAAAAAAAAAAAAATTCCTTTAACAACAAACAATGAGCTAGCTAGGTTTGTACTAAGAAGTGCTGTTTTATTGCACCAAGGGGTAGAACTGAAGGAAGAGAGAAGCAACTTGTTTGGCATACAAGGCCTTTTCCAGGCGTGAAACAGTAACACCTCACAGTTACAAAATCAAAAAGTGAACAATCCACTCTTGAACAACTAGTTTCACATTTATAAAGATGGAGTAAAAGAAAAGAGCTTGTTCTGGAGACAAGACCTGGCAGAAATATTAGTCAAATATTGTAAATTATTTATGTGGGTACTTCTTTCTAAAAGCCTGTCAGGTTGATTTATAACCACATCATTTATGTATAAGCCACTTTAGTCATTGCAAGGAAAAGAGAGCAGGCTTTTTAACTCAAGAGTAATGGTTTGGGACTTAAAGGGAAAAGCAGTCTGTCCAATTGTAACTGTAGAAAGCCTGTAGTTTTGCCAAATGCAATTACTAGACAAGAAATTAATCCAGGCTGGATTCTAAAACATCTGAACTCTCTAAGAGCTGTAGGAGATCTGTCAAACTGCAGATCATAAAAAACCATTGTGATTACAGCCACAGATGATACTTCTGGCGGCAAGAGCATACTAAGCTGACACACTAATTAAGTGGCTACAAAAAAAACTAAAGCTCTCAAGTTCTCTATTTTGCTCCAGGTTGACATTGTTTATTTTTAAATGGAAAATCATTTACATTTGAAATTGACAGAACACTTCAGGTATGGGCAAGCCTCTCTCTATTTTCATCCTTCTGCTTTCCTCGCAATGTAAAATATCCCTTTTTTGAGATACTTTAGAAGGGCTCGTATATTATGGCATGCATTTACCTGTACTGTATTATTCTTCAGAAACTAATTTTAAAAGGATTCCGTGCTTCTACAGTTGAAAAGGAAGGTCAGGTTATTGGGACCTCAATGTAATGTGAGCTATCATAATTGTGAGTGGTCTGGATGACAGTATTGCAACAAGATATTAATTTAGTGACAATTTATATGTCAATAACTGTGCCATTCCATGTGTAGTCTTACAGATCTATCCAATTTACTATAACTTTTCACTTTAGTGTCCCCTGGGACTAATGGCTAAGGAAGTCAATGTTGGGTTTGTCTCCTCACACCCTGAAATCCCCAAAAATCGAACTAGAAAGACTCCTAAGCAGGTCATTCGCTCTGTCTGCCTGGATGAAGGCAGGGCACTGTTACAGGAGGCTGGAAGTCTTCCAAGGAAGGAGCATTTTTCAGGGAAACCGAGGTTTGCGCAAGGAAATGTGCCTAGGTAGCAGCGGGGCTACTTTAGCATCGCCTTTGCGGGAATCCCACGGGCTCAGACAGAGGATTTTTACCCGAGGAGCGCGGCGCTGCCTCCTGCAGCCCCAGCCACCTCACGGTCATTCGGGCGAGGCTCCAAACACCGACCCGCGGGAGCTCCGCGGCCAGGAGGACCTCGAGCCTCACGGCCGGGAGACTGCAGAGGGCCGCCCTGAGGAGCGGGGGAAGGGGGGGTGGGCGGCAGGAGAACGGCACCCGACAAGAGGCGAGCGGTGGCCTCTAGGGCTGGCGCGACGAGCTCCACCTCCACCCCAGGAGGCGCTACCCCTCGGTCGGCGCCGCCAACGGTTGCCCCCGGCGCGTGGGTCCCTGAGGAAACACCCGACCCGTCCCCGGGCGATCGCTAACGGCCGCCCCTCGCGCGCCCTTCGCCCACCGGCTGGGTCCGCGGAAGGAGCCGGAGCTGGCCCCGCCGCCACCAGAGGAGGGGAAAGGAAGGGAGCGCGTCCTGCCCTGAGGCAGTGGGCCGCCGGGCCGGCCGCAGTACCTGGGCCGATGGGGCCGCCTCCGTTCTCCAGCGGCGGTTTGTGGTTCCCGCCCGGGGAGGAGAAAGAGGGCAAAGGGAGGAGAAAGGCCCGGAGCGATCGCTACGGCAAGAGAGAGGAATCAAAATTCCTACGGCCGCGCTAGGCGATGACGCAGCGCCGGGGCTGCCGACGAACCACGCCCGGGGAGGCGGGACGGTGCCCGGAGCAGCCCGCCCCCGGGGGCAGGGAGAGGGAAGCCCGGTTTGTGAGCGCGCGCCGTGGGCGGGGTGCCGCGCGGCCGTAGGAAGGCGGGGCTGCGGGGCGCCGCGCTTCGGCGGTGGCAGGGGCGGGGCTTGTGTGTCTCGCGCCGGGGGCGCGGGAGGGAGCGGCGGAGCTCGCGCGCGAGAGGCGGAGGCGGCGGAGAGCGGCGGGCGCGGAGCCGACCTCGCCGGGGCGCC
>VXBL01006133.1:419243-471067 GCA_013400195.1 Aramus guarauna | reverse complement strand
GGCACTGGCTGCCCCCCGCCAGCCGGCCGGCCGGTGGGGACGGCCACATCACCCTGCCCGCCGCCTCCCCGGCGGCAGGCGAGCGGGCCCGCGTCCTGCCGGGCATTGCTCGTGGTGGTGGTGCGCCGGGGCGGGCTGCTGTGCGCCGGGCGGGGTTTGGTTTTTGCCTCGTACAGTCGGTCCTTCACGCTCTTCCCATTCGCGTTCCATATTGTATTTTTCCGTCCCTACTTAGTCCGTCCTTGGGAAACGCACGCTTTTGTTGTCTTAGTCACATCGTCTGAGGTAATGGTGACCGGTGTCTGTCTACCTAGACCTTGTGGTGTTGGGTTTCTTTACTTTTTCCTGGGAATGCTGAATGGCCACATTTCATTTATTTTATTACATCTACTATAAAGTAAGCGTCAGCTGATGCGATGCTTTGTTTCTGAGTCTGCTGCCATCCTGAAGCATGTGTGAGGAATTGCTGTCCTTCCACATCTTTCTCATTTGTAACGTGAAATCTACATCTTAGTTACAAATTATGCCATTTATTTTACCTGGAATGTTGCATGCACACTGGAATTTCACGTTATGGTTTGTGTCGACATGGTGTGAAATGGTTTAAAGTGAAACCTTGATGGAAATGGGAGAGATTTGGAGCTATGAAGAAAAGATATAAAGAAACATCTGTGAAGGTGGTGGTGGGGAAAAGCAGTACAGAAGCCAAGAGAATAAAAGGAAATGGCTAGAAATAGAGTTTGTCCAAAGAATAAAGTATGTTTATCCAAGCTCGGTTTTGGCGCACATTGATGTATGTGGGGTGGTTGTAACCGGATAATATGAGACCTCAAATCCAACAGGTTGTAATCAAAAAAAAGTTGCCTGGTTTGACTGCAGGGTTGTGATTCTTAAACAATGGCCAATCCTGCTAGGATGTCTACAGCAGTAACCTCCACCAGCTGCCTGCCCTCCTTTTCTCCCAGAGGTTACTGCATCTACAGCAGTAGGTGGCTGAACGTACGTCTCCTCCTGAGGTGCTGCAGTCTTCAGCCTGACATATTACTGTAAAGTATATTTTGGTATTTTGTGATGAAAACTGCAGCAGCTCAGATGTGTGCCCCAATTCAGGGTCACTTATGAGTCAGCACCCTTACAGCCATATCAAGTAAGATTAAGAGAGAAACAACACTACCTTGCCCACGCTAGAATGAGCAGAGTTGGTAAGTGTAATAATTTATATTTTTCAGTAATGAAGTATTTGGACTAAACCACTAGTTATTAAATAACTGAGGCAGCTGTAGTGAGTGTAGTTCAGTTTTAGAAGCATAGTTCAGAACTTTATCACAGAACAGCAGTTCCATGAGTAGTCAAGTATGTGACTTTACTACATCATCCAGAAATTTGGAATTGTCTGAATCTACCAAGCTGCAAGAGGGGCTTCAGCTCAAAAAAGTTTGGGTTCTGCTGGGGAAAAAACCATGAGTTTATCGTAATATTTGATATCATTTGAACTTTCTTCATGTTTTCTGGGAAACCAAATTAGCTGTAATCAAATCACTGTAAGGATGTTTGCAGGTTTTCTTCAGTTTGGGTTTCTGTTATCTAGGGTATATTAAAGGATCATGTTTTTCATAAATCTTAGCATTGTTTCTTTGATCCTGTCGCAAGCTTTTATGAGATTCTGTTTGCATAACTTTTCATCTCAAACATCTGGCTAATGGCCTGACTGGCAAAAGTACTTTTTTATTGAATTGCAAATCTTGGTCATGAAAGAAACCTAGGGTTTTTTGCTGAATCTGCCACTTTCTCAGTTCCTGGTAGCAGTTGTCTGTGTTGCTGTATGAATAGAAATATTTCACCATGCTATTGTAACCAGTGTGCGAGTTCCTTGCTATTATTCCTTATTTTGAGAAGCAGGATACTCTTCCATTGTTATCCCTCCTCCCCTCATGCCCTCCCTATTTACAAGCCTATTCCCCCAAAAAGCCTCTGTTGTGTGAGAGGTTTGCTACAACAGTTACCTGGCTAAGCCACTTGAAAATTGTAGTAGTTTTAGAAGGTCTGGCTTGTTTTACCTGAATATGGTATGCTCAGAAATACATGTATGCATGCATGCAGCTTTTTAAATATTCAGACTGATTGCTAGAATTAAGAAACAATAATATGCGTTCTTGAACCTTGCTGGCTACCCTGCTGTAAGAGCCCTCTGGGTGATGAGGATTCTATCAATTACTGCCTGTTGAAGCCAAGAGTTTAACTCTGTGGCGTGGAGTGAGCTGCTGTATGGCAGTGATAGAGCATGAGATCCTGGAAAATCCAATGCTGATTTAGGAAAAGCGATATTTTCTAGTATGTAGGTTGTGTCAATATCATTAACGCAACTTTGGTGTCAGGGTGAGATTATGATGGAAATTATGTAGATGGAGCATGCTTTGCTTTGCACAGTGATGTGACTTTAGGCTGGCAGTCTACACGGATTCACTAGGGCTTCTAGGTACTTCTGGGCTTTTGAAATACCTTTGTCACTTTTAGCATTGTGTTTCCACTGTTGGGAAGTTGGTTGTTGGTTGCGTGACACCCGAGGAGGAGAGAAAAAACTCTTTAGCCATATAATGACAGAAAACTAAGGTCCATGGGTCTTCTGTCTCCTAGGTAGTTAGAAGAATGAGAGTTATTTTAATCAGTTCATCGCTAGGAAGTTTATGTGCATGTTCTGTCTCTATTGCTTTTTGTGTTTTGGACTTACTTAAAAAGGAAAAAGCCACATGATAATTTTTGCTGTGTATCTCCTCTCTGCTTTAAATTTAGAGACTTCTAATCAACTCTCATTCATTGCACAAAACAAATCCTGATGCACTTTCCTAGCTTGCCTACGCAGGTCAGTGTCAAGAACGTAGGACAGGGAGGGACCATGTGGGTCATTGGGTCCAATCCCTGGTAAACCCGGGCAAGGACCAGGAATTGAGAATGGTCCACAATATATCTGCACCAGGTGCTAATCATCCCATAACAAATTCAGTGCTGCCAGTCTTAAAGCTATTGGAGAGAAAAGGTGCTGGAACAGCGTCCAAAACTTCTGCCATACCTGGGAAGCCTTTAAGTGGGATGTCCAGACAGTGTTAAGAAATAAAAATTCCTGTGGAGGAAGACAGAACAATTTCTATTGGTACACAGCAACCTAACAAAGGGAAAGAACTTTCTCATGCACCCAAATTTAGTGACCAGTTAACTCTTAGTATACTGTGAGTAAAACCATTTTAGTCTGACAAGTGAGATGAGGCAAGGCATTTAGAATTACCAGTAGCACCTCATGTTCTGCCTCAAGTTGAGGCTGACCTCCAGGAGCTTTAGGAAAAAATCCTTATAAGCAAATGGTGTATCATAACGAGTATATAAGTACGAATAAAGATGTAGCTGAAATACATGCATTTTTGTAGTAGTAGTGAGCCTTTTTGGTTTTGAGATCTTGTTTTTGGGGAAAGAAGATAGAAAGGAATGAAGGTATGGTAGTGAAAGAGTATACCCTTTATGCTGGTATCAAGTCTTAAGGTAATTACAAGAAACAAAACCTGATGTCAATTAAAACTGCTTTTGCAGAGAAGCTGCCATAGAGTAGAGCATGTTCTGTTGTCTTTGTGGAGTAAGTAGATCTCATGAAAGGATATGTATACTTGGGGGAGACAAGTTAACTAGGAAGCTGATGAATTTTTCTGGCTCTTGTTTAGATACTTGTGAGTAGTGCATTCTGGGTGGGATATCTTGTAGGAATGGGAGAGAAGAATGGGAAACAGAATGGTGCCTAAAAAGGACAGGTAATCAGGATTTTTCCATGTTCAGTGGTGACTTCAAGTGTATGTGTACTATTTATGTTAACTTTTCAAATTTAAAAAGTGTGTAATGGGACTGTCAATTTATGTTTAGAAACAAAACACTCCTTTGTCACATGACTGCTGTTTTTTTCCTCAAGATGTTATGATTGATGGCTTACCTGTTACAAAACATGATTTTTCAATCTGTCAAAGTCACCTAAAGGTTATCAAGGATTTTTGAGATATTTTTCTGGGAAAATTTCTCTGTGTATAGGGGGAGAACATATGAATTCCTGCCTTCTCATGTTTGGTGAGACAAAAAAAGGGCACTTGTTACTTTCAGTGAACTTGGCAGACATGCAAGTCAGTGAACTTTAAAAACAAAACAACCTACCTTTAAAAAGGGTTGGACATAAACAGATGTAGGTGCTTGGGCATCTGTTCATGCGCTATCTAAGAATGAGAATCATAATATGAACAGTTCCTTTTTTGTCTTTCCATCTTGATTTCATTCATCCCTTTTGCTTTCTTACTGTCAAGGCCATGAAGATAAGAATATTTTGATATAGATAAAGAACCCTGAATTCCCTGGGTTCAATGCCTTGTGTTCAGCATTGTCTGACTGGCAAACAATTTCCAAAGTAAACTTTTTTCTGTTGTTTTCTTGTGTAATAGTCATTAATTTAACATGAAAAGTAGTAAGCTTTCTTAACTTTCAGAAGCAGTCAAACCTAAAATCTGCATTGTAGTCTTAAGATAGGTACTTCACAATCTTTATGTAAAGTAGCACAGCAACCATGGCTTTTGTAATTGTGGTGTGCACCAGAAAGTAACGTGAGTCCACTTTTTTTGTCTTCGTCTTGGTTGGCACACCTCTAAGTTGTTGTGAATCCTGTCTGTTCTCTCATTGTACCCACTACTTGAATTCCAGGGAAAGATATTTGTCAGGGGTTTACAGAAATATAAGCTTTTCCTGTTCTTGAATTCCATCCTTCCCCCCTTACTCTGTTCTGGAGTCCACATCCCATTTTATAATCTAGTCATTCTTATTTAACCATTAAGGTGTGAATTATGAAAATGTGAACAATTGCTACCTCTGTTAATGAAGCTTAATGTGTCTGCCACACTGCTTTATCAGATGAAGACAGCTCTTGTAAAGGCGGATTTTTCTGTTGCCATTCTAGAACTCTGACATTCAGAGCTTTCCTTGTGCACACAGGGATTGGTGCTACTACAAAGTTCAGTCCTGACCATCAGGCAGTGATGGTCTTATCGAGTTGACTCTGTGAATGTTGTTGTCTGTCAGCTGGTGTCAGTCCTGAACAGAACCTGCAGCAAAGAAATTCAGAGGAAATGTTACTTGCTGAAGGCTGCAGGAGTTATTCCTAACTTCTTTTTTGTTTTAACAAATGTAAGCAGGGATTTTCCTATATTTCTGCAGTATGTTTTCCTGCATTTGGTTTGCTTACTTACCTAGAAGTAGTTGCTGTGGTATTAGTATTTGTCCTGGAATATGGGGGGATATGAAAGGCATCATGTATTTATATGACAGACTGATCCTCCAGAGGTTAACAAAACTTTGTGTTAATTAATCTTCTGTTTTCTGTCAGCTGTAGCCAGGAATGTCTGCTGAGCCATTGGTTCCCATAAAATGCTAGATGTAGGGGATAAGTGTGACAGCGTTGGTAAACACATCTCATTTTATGGGATTCTTTATCCTGAAGTTGATGTTAATCCGATCCCTCCAGAATTTCTTACATTTCTACTATGCCTGGATACAACCCTTACTGAAAGCCAGCAGATCTTTTGACAAGAGTAGTGTATCTATTCCTACCCTCCCTCACTTCGTAACTGCCTTACAAGTAAATCTGCACAAAGTTGTGCAGGCTGCATTTTACTGTTCTTTCAGTGTGCTAGTTCTGATGCAGGAGTTACCAGCTTTCGTTCTGCTTTGAATTACCATTGACGTGGTTCTGTATGTCACTGTATTTCTTGGAGTGGTAGCTGCTTCGCTGTTTTGAAGGAGGCTTGATTGTCCATTGCTTTCCACTGGCTATGACTAGGCTATTGTAATGAAACAGATTAATTTTATTTGCCACAAGTTGCACTGTAGTACATTTAAATGTTTACTGTCAGATGATAAACTTTTTGCACAGTTCATTGTGTCTGTCTTTGAGTGGTTTTTGACAGTTAGCTGTGATCTTAAAGGACATTTTTCTTAGCTGGCACTTCAGGCAGAATGTACTGTTATCTGTCTTATTTCCGTACTGCAAATGTGTTCATAACTGTCCTTTTTTCCAAATTTTTTAAAATACAGTATTGTGTAATTCTCATCTATCCTTTTTATACTTCTGATAGTCCTTCTTTCAGGCTTTTTCATAATTACTAGATAGCGTTTTCAGCCAATACTAAAGCAGGTTGATTGTATGTGTCTGTACTCGCAAAGTCACTATGCCAATCTCTAGACATCTATATGAAGTTTTTACTTTGTTAATTTTTTGGAATTTTTTTATTTGGCTTGCAGATAGGATGCTCTTTGGAAGTTTTTGCTCTCATAGTCAACAGTGAACAAGAGAGTTTTGTTTCACAAGTGTAAAGATGTGTAAGCTACCTTGAGGAAAAATGGTTTAGCACTGGCTTCAGTGGTTTTGTTTTTTAAACACTTGCAGTTTATAGTCTCTTTCTTTGTAATCTTAGGTAAGGGTTCCTGTATTGGCAGAAAGGACCGAAGGTTTTTGAAACCTACAGCAAAGTTTGCAAAGGAAAAATAGTCAATACATTCATGTCACAGTTAGACAGTGTTCCTTGTGATTACCACCATCCTGTAAGGTTAAGGGATAATTTATTTGTGACTAAATTTAGGGTCACAGTAGATGAGGAAAAAAGAAACAGTGCTGCATTTTGGCCTCACAGAAGGTAGGATAGGTTTCCCAGAAGGATGATCTGAGGAACTGTCAGTCTGACCTTGGTTCCAGGAAAGGTTATGGAGTAGATCATCTTGAGTGTCATCACGTGGCATGTACAGGACAACCAGGTGATGAGAGCCACTCAGCATGTGTTTACAAAAGGCAGGTTGTGCTTGACTAACCTGATCTCCTTCTATGACATGGTGACCCGCTTAATGGATGAGGGAAGGGCTGTGGATGTTGTCTACCTGGACTTTAGTAAGGCCTTCGACACTGCTTCCCACAGCATTCTCCTGGAGAAACTAGCTGCTCATGGCTTGGACGAGCGTACACTTCGCTGGGTAAAAAACTGGCTGGATGGCTGCGCCNCAGCAGGGCTAGGGAAGTGATCATCCCTCTGTACTCAGCACTGCTGAGGCTGCACCTTGAATACTGTGTTCAGTTTTGGGCACAAGACAGACATCGAGGTGCTGGAGTGTGTCCAAAGAGCAGCAACAAAGCTGGTGAAGGGTCTAGAGCACAAGTCGTATGAGGAGTGGCTGAGGGAACTGGGGTTGTTTAGCCTGGAGGAAAGAAGGCTGAAGGGAGACTTTATTGTGCTCTACAACTACCTGAAAGGAGGTTGTAGTGAGATGGGTGTCGGTCTCTTCTCCCAAGTAATAAGTGATGGGACAAGAGGAAATGGCCTCAAGTTGCACCTGGGGAGATTGGATATTAGGAAAATGTCTTCACTAAAAGGGTTGTCAAGCACTGGAAAAGGCTGGCCAAGGAAGTGGTTGAGTCACCATCCATGGAGGTACTTAAAAGACACATAGATGTGGTGCTTAGGGACATGGTTTAGTGGTGGACTTGGCAGTGTTAGGTTTACAGTTGGACTTGATGATCTTCAGGGTCTTTTCCAACCTAAATGCTTCTATAAGAGACCGTACTTCTTACAGTCCTAGTAAAATGCTAGTGTGGGTCAGAATACTGAAAAAACTAACTTTTCTGGCTATGTTGCTATCTGAAAGAAAACTTCCATGTAATTTTGCTTGAACTCCTGGAAGAAAACTAGAACTCTTTCTTCTTTCCAATGAATTGGTATTACAAATGAGAAAAGGCATTTCTGTCACTTCCTTCACTTTGCTGTTTCCAGGATGAAAGATGTCTTTTCTAGTGTGAATTGTCGTAATATGTACTTCTGCGTTTGGATTCCTAATAGCAACAAAGTGAAATGGCCAGTGATAAATGCTACAAGGGGGGGGGGAAGTTAAGATTTATCTTGTAACACGTTGGGTTTTTTCTCTTGAACCACAACAAATCTCTGTGTCAGTGAAAATACTGAAACTGGCTGCATGGTTGGAAGGGTGTATTTAGTTAATATTTGGAATATTCACAATTTTTCAAGTCTAATAGTGGTGTAATGGAACTTCTCATTTCAAGAGAAATACTGGAGGGTTACATGTGCTTGTTTCTAAAGACTTTTTTCTTTTCTTAATACACTGCTTTTGTTTAGTTTTGTTTTTGAAAAGTGAATGCAGTGTAACATGCGGCCGTGTCAGAGTTGTTCTCCCTGAGTTTCACGTGTGCCTGCTCCGGGAATCCTTCCTGTAACCCTAATTGACAGCTAATTCTAGCAGTTGGCTTTCATGGCTTGAACTATTTGATTTTTCTAGAGTAACAGAGGGGATGGTGCCTACCTGTGGAACAAAGCTTAGAGCTGAATTAGCATAGGGCTGATGTGCCCAGTTAGGTGGATGAGAGCTAACCTGCCTGCCCTGGTATATTAGGAGACAGCTACTGCACAGCACCTGCTGTGGTATCAGTTCTTGGCAGCTGCCTGGGAAGCTACTTTTCTGTCATGGACAGCAGACACTTTCATTCTTTGAAAAGCTGTTAATAGTTTAACAAAATGTTAGTTAAAGCAAGGAGAAAGCAATTCTGGGAGTTTAAATGATGCTTTGCCATTGTGGGGGTGATTAACTCATTAGAAATGACCTAAAATCTTTTGTGCTCTTCTTGGATGTTGTTAAGCACTTTACTAGGCGATACTTCAGAATGCCCCTTTAATGTACTCCTGGCAACATTTAAACTTAATGTTTTTGAGGGAAAGTGCTCTAAGTAAAACACACAGAATAAAACATGTCTAATCTTTTGGTTCAAGTTAAACTCATTTAAAGCTGTTAAGTGAATGAGTGTTTGCACTGATTTACTGTGGTGAATTTCTAGCAAATTAATTAAGTGCTGTGACTTAAATTAATTTTCAAGAGAATCCGCATGAATGCAAGCTCTCAGTTGAATGTACCTGATGTAGTGTGTAAGAAATCCTATCTGACTTGTTTTGAGTGCTCAGCTGGTGTCACAGCAGCATTTGTAGCATTTTGATATCTCAAACAGTGAGGTTACTCTGAAGGAGCTTTTCTGTTTGGACAAGTGTTTTTCTTCCAGATCTGGGGCACAGTGTCTTGCTTATTGAAGCAACTCCAGTGGAACACTGTAGACTTTGTTACATAGTTTATATTTCTGTACTGTTTTACATAAGGACATGTAGCTGAAATGGAACAAATGTCTTATCTGTAACTTGTACTAAAAAAAAAAATCTATAGGTGGTGTTTTGGTAGCTAACTTCAATTATTAATGCTACTGGCTAACTTTCCTTTAGATATGTGTGTTAAAAAACTCTGTAGCAATGGTGTTGCTAGCTTTGGTTGTTATTTAAATAAAAGAGAAAGTGAGAGACAGAAAGTGAGCACTTGAACTTTTTGAGGACTGCTCATGAAACAGTATCAGCTTCCATAAGCTTTGTAAAATTACTCATGCTATTGTATCTTCTACGAAATAGTGTGAAAATTAAAAAATGCTGGCTTACTCTAATCTTGTTTTCCATTTAAAACTTAGGGTGAAACTGAACTTTTTAACACTGTTTCTTGTGGCATCTTTTCCTATACTAACTTTTTTCTGAAAGGAAAAACAATGTATCTTTTCTTCATTAGGCTTTTACTTTTTTTTTCTTTCTACTCTTTTTCAGTATTTTTTTAAATATTATTTTTTGGTCTCTTCCCTTCAACTCACTTTTACTGTTTCTACAATTTCTTTTGTAAGTATATTCTTCTTTTAAGCCTAATGTTTCTTTTGCTTGCCCAATTACTGTCTCACAAACATGCCATAGGGTTTAGAAAAATTGATTTCTAATATCTGACAAACATAACTTCCAAGCCGAAGGTGAGGCTAGATGAAAGCTGGTGTGAAAAGAAAGATTTTGGGATATATAAGATGCTGCTGCTGTTTGGGCACTGTCTGGTGTTCTTTCATCTAATGGGGAGACCAGGAATGTTTCAGTGTTCTAGTTTTGATTTCAGTTGAGCCCAACAGTGACTTGAAATAGTTTACACTGGAAAAATAGAAAAAAAAGTGAGAAATGTATGGTGAGAGTAGTTCCACAGAGCAGTAGTTCAGTCACAAGAGTGGATTTCATCCCTGTTTCTTGCTCCTCTGCTAGATCTTGACTAGTAAGTGGTCTCAGCCCAGTGCCCTTGTACTATAGTTACTTGCTAGCACTTGTAGAACATAATGTTTCAGTGCAAAAATAAGGAATTTTATTACATAGGCTACCAGAATCCATGTTTAAAGAAAAAGTAGAGGAGAGGAGGAGCTGTGACATGATAATGTCACACTGTTCTGTGTTTTAAGAGGTCCCCACTGTTGGAATGGTAATATTTAATGGCATTAATATGAGCTGGTTAATGAGAAGTATATTTTGATTGAAATCTTTGCTTAACCTGAAAAAGATTTAAGTCATGTTTAGGGCTGAATCCCAATTAGAAAGTAAGAGACTGGAATCAGTTGTCAGTACAGGTATGATTTTCATGTTCCTCTTAACATCATTGGTCCCATTGCTGTGTGACTGCTGTTCTTTCAGAGTTGTATCTGTACTTGCTTAAGCTTTATGGTCAGTAATGATTTCATGAGTCGTCTTAGTTTTAGTTCTGACTTCGGAGTTTGAAGGAGGGCTGACTAATACTAAAGGGACCTGCTAGTTGAGATCATGATCAGAATTGTTTCAATCCATCCTACCTTCCTATTTGCAGGATTATTTTCACAGCAACAGGGTTTGGAAACTGTGTCCTATGGAAGCTAGCAGTGCTTGAAGGGGAAAAAAAAAACCCAACACAACAATCCACTACTGAACGGGCTTTATGTTTTGATTGTCTCTTTTACTCAGAAAGGTAATGGGTAAAGAATTAGGGCCAATTAGAAATAGGAAAAAAAGTTAGACTACTTTCGTAGAGTTCAGGTCATGACCAAAAAAATTACGGCTTGAAAATTGATGGGTTCTTTATTTTATGTCTCTCTGCTGTGATAATATAAGAACAGAAAGACAAGGATAGAAGTTCCTTTTTGAGTTTAAATATTAGGGTTAAATAAAAGATTGCTTTTTTTTTGTGAGTGGGAATTGAAACGATGATGAAGTGTAAAGGTAGTAGAATACATTTTATTCTAATGTGGGACAAAATATTTTGTTGTAAACTAGGTGTTTAACATGTTATTTTTATTGATACAGATATGGTCCTGAACATCGTGAGCACGTGACTTCAAAGATGGACAACTGGGTCTGTTATAAGTTGTGATTGGCCTTAAGCTGACTTACAACCATTGAAGAACTTAACAGGATTTCTCTCATTCCTGATTTATGTCTAATTGCCTCACACGACCGGCTTAATCATGTATGGAAGTGCTCGGTCAGTCGGTAAGGTTGAGCCAAGCAACCAGAGTCCAGGGCGTTCACCAAGGCTGCCACGGTCACCACGCTTGGGCCATCGTCGAACCAACAGCACAGGAGGCAGTTCTGGGAGTAGTACTGGGGGTGGCAGTGGGAAAACCCTTTCTATGGAAAATATTCAGTCCTTAAATGCTGCCTATGCTACGTCTGGCCCTATGTATCTGAGTGACCATGAGAACGTGGGTGCAGACACCCCAAAAAGCACCATGACTTTGGGCCGATCTGGGGGGCGGCTGCCTTACGGTGTTAGGATGACTGCAATGGGTAGCAGCCCTAACATTGCCAGTAGTGGAGTTGCCAGTGATACTATTGCATTTGGAGAGCACCACCTCCCTCCAGTGAGTATGGCATCCACTGTGCCTCACTCACTGCGCCAGGCCAGGGATAACACAATAATGGATCTGCAGACGCAACTCAAAGAAGTATTAAGGGAAAACGATCTGCTTCGCAAGGATGTGGAGGTGAAAGAAAGCAAGCTGAGTTCTTCCATGAACAGTATCAAGACCTTCTGGAGTCCTGAGCTAAAAAAGGAGAGAGCTCTGAGGAAAGATGAAGCTTCAAAAATCACCATTTGGAAGGAACAATACAGAGTTTTGCAAGAAGAAAACCAGGTTTGTCATCTAATGTCACTGTTGTGTTAGTGCAGTAGCATGATTAAATAAGTTTAATAAACTTGCATGTCACATTTAAGCAGCTAAATTATACTGGTGCTTTTCCCAGGTGATTGGTAAGAATAAGATGTGTTTTCAACTTGCAAGCCTCTTTTTAAATGTTTCTTGTCAGACTTGTAAGCCACATCTTGAGTGCTCATTTCTCCCTGTGTCTCTTGTGGTATTTTTCCTAGAACTGATGCTAATCACTTGGTTTCCTTTTGGAAGTATTTTGCCCTGTTCATAATTAATATTTTTGTCATGCTTACCTCTTGAAGCATTCTCTGAGATGCAGAATATGCTAACTGCTGACCCCAAATACAACTGAACTGTTTCTGAAAGTTGACAGTTAAACAAAGTTCACATTACACTGGTCTTATTTTAGAGCTCCAGTTAAAACCTTCAGACCTGCAGTTTTCGCAAACAGATACAAGTTGTGTTCTTGGCTACTTTTAAGTAACACTGTTTAATACCTGCTCATCTAGTCTTTTGTCATAAGCTGTGCATATCTTGTTATGCAACTATTGTAAAGCACCCTACAAGGTTTTTTTGTAGTAATCTGGCTAGTTAGAGAATAGACAGAAGAACAGAGAATCTTGGACATCTTGTTCTTTTGTCTTGTCCCTCTTAAAAGCATCCCTAAATTAGAATAAAACTGAGAGGTTGATTAAAATTGAGATCTCTTTGTAGTCAGCTCTACTTATTAAAAGCTTTTTTTAAATTTTCCCACCTAGACCTTCTTGCTAGCTTAATCCTGAAGTAACTGCTTGTCTCTGAGTTAGTGTCCTCCTGTTTAGTTGTTTCTGGCCAAATGCGAGTTAGTTATCTCTCCGAACTTTCCGGTAAGAAACCTCACTGCTCTTATGGAAAACAAGCCCAGCATCCAAATCCAAAAGTTTTCTGAAATGTAAGTCAGTTTCCATAATTTAAGCATGATCATGTTCTTGATACTCTTAAGGTATACTCGCTATTTTAGGCAGCGTTATTTTATTTTATTTATTTTATTTTTTTTTTAAGATTCGCTTTAGAAGGTGCAGGGGAGAGGGAACGTGCTGGAGGAAAAAACCAGTTGTGGTAGTACTCGACGTGTTATACTGTACTTTCAGGTGACCTGTCTTAAATAGTTGATTCCTTTTGGTTAGTGATAATGTGCTTCACTGAAGCTATCTGAGATTTTCTTTTCACTTTTTGAAGAATTGAGTTGAAGAAAGTAAGTTGCTTTTCCTGAGTTAGTATGAAATAATTTAATGAACTTGTTGTGAAGTTTTGTAGCTGTGTTCTTACTGAATGTTAAGTATCACAACATGGGATTTGTAAATGTGTGCGATATTTCATATTCCTTTTCATATGTCTTTTTGGAGTGAAGAAAACCTAAAGTTAAATAATTTTTATTACAAAAGTAGGATTTCCTTAGAAGGTGTAATCCAGTGAAAACTTTAAAGTGGTACAGTACCAGTATAATGAGTACATGGAATACCATTCCCTCAATTTTCTGATGCTCGTTGTATTTTAGCTGCAGGTAAGTATTTTAATTCTTAATTTCGTTTCATTTTTAAGTTCTGTTTTCATGTCAAAGAGAATTTCTTAGAATCTAATAACATTTTTTCTGAAATCAGTTTTGACATTTGAGGATGCTGTGGAAGACTTGCAAGAAAAATGCAACGAATGTATGGTTTAAAAAGGATTAAGCTGTTACTAAATATGTATAGATTGGAGAGCAGTGATTCCTCTGGGTTTTTTTTTCTTTCTTTTTTTTTTCTTTGTCTTTCCTTTATCCCCTAATTAAACATTTACAGATATTTCCAGGCCGCTGTTCTCTAGGCAATCACTATAATTACTACCACACTGGTAGAATTGTATAACTTTGGTCCAAAAAGAGAAGGGTGCAATTTAAAAGTAAAAGGGTATTATTGCACTGAGCTGTAAAAACTAAGAATGCTAATTAATAGATTATAGTTAGCTAACAGCGTGTCCTAATTAAACTCTGAATTCATTATGTCTTCTATAGCCTTTTGGAGTTGGTCACTTCAGCCATTTATGAGGAAGATCAGTTTAATAGGATTTACTGTAATTAAACAGACTTCTCTGTTTAGACACTGAACAAGGGATTTCTCTGATCTGTTGGGGGACCAAAAAAATCTCTTCATTACCTCTCCAACCTCCCTCATAAAGTGACTTCCAGCATATTTGCAGGAACTGGTGTTTTGGACATCTATACGTATTGAGTGTATTTCAGCACATCTCTTTTAGTAAAGACTCACGCGGGCAGACCTTGTGCTTTATATCCAGTTTAACAATGCATTTGGCCTTAGCTAAAAATTGACTCCACTCATGGAGCCAAAGTGCTCGTTGACTCATGCCATTATCTGATAGTCATCTCAGTGTCTTTCCTGTGATCTTGGCTTTTTATTCCTCTACGTGTTCTTGGCATGCTTGATGGTCCTTGATCATATTTTTTACTGCTGTTCTTGTCACCTCAACTTTGAATGATTGCATTGCCTTTTGGTTTTGGAAGTTGTTAAAAATACGTGAAAGCGTGAGCTCTGGTTGATCGTTGTCTCAGCCTCCTGCTGTCTTTGGGGATTTTTTCCCATTTCTTGGGAATGTGCAAATAAATCACAATTATTGATGTATTGTTTAGTGATTTCCAAAATATTTTCTGGATTCAATAAAGATCAGAGAATTAATAGGGAGATTTAAGAGCATGCTACCTGTCCTGAGGCAGTCACACCTCTTTTTGTTTGGTTGTCATCTTAGGGCCATTGGTAGCAGGGATATCTTGGATATAATATAGCGAATGTCATGTGTATGCACCTACATAGCTCTCACTTGGGTTGAGAGTGCTTTAGTCTTGCTCAGTTGTGGTGTTCTCACCAGTTGTGGTGTTCTCACCAGTTGTGGTGCAGCACAGCTGTATTCATCACCTACTCTGAGCAAATACTACAGCTGTGGAGCATAGCATATGCTGAGCTTTATTTTCATCCTTTGTTACTGATCTTGAGCCAGAAAATCCTTTCTTTTTGTAAATGGAGAATGTCATTGTAATCTCATTTTGAAGAGCTCAAAACTAAACACGGAAAGTATTCCTGTAGTTAACATAGGTTCTTAGAAAAATACAACAGTTTTCAGTGCAATGTGGATTAGTTAACCAGTTATACTTTGCAAAAAGCCAAAAGGAGAATGCAAATAATTTCTCAAAGGTTAAAAAATCATGCATATCCAAGGAGGAACTGATGGAGCTGATAAACAGGAGCTTGTTTTTGGCATGGTATTATTCTCCTCAGCATGCTTTAGTAGGAACTGTGGTTTTCTGAGTTGAAAAATATTATTTTTTAGTGTATGTGGTTTAAAGTTTTCCTGGAAACCTCTTCATCAGAAGCCAGAAGAGGGAAGGAAAGACAGTGAGTATTTTTTTTGCACTTCAGTGGAAATAATTTCCCTAAAAAATGGGCTATAGTGGACTACGTGAAACTCAAGAACAAAGGAATTCCTCTCAGTTGAAACTTGCTTATAACAAGGTGATTGTCCCTTAAAATAAGTAGTGCAATGCAAATCTGATGTCTAATTCTCTGCATTGAAATTTCCCAAATTTGACTGATCTGTGTTTAAGATCTGATTTATGTTTCAGCTGAAATAATCTGGAACTGCTGAAAGCATCTTTTTACTTTGATGTATTTCTGTGGTCTTTTTGTGGTTAGAGGCCTTGGATGTCTGAGTGAGAGACTTTAGCCAAGAAAATATTTCTGAAAGGAATTTCACCTTGCTTGGGGTAAGCATTTGAAGAGCATTCTACTTTACTGTGATGGAGAAGTGTGGTGGGTGTACTGCAGCATTTCATCGGCGTTCTTCTCCGGACTTCTGTAATTGCATCCTCACAGTCAGAATTACTCCATTTCATAGTAGCATGGAATGAGCATCGCACTTAAAAATATAGTTGTCCATGTGTCAGCCTCTTAAATGCATCGGGTGCTGCTGTTGTGAGACTGGCTGAGCTTCTAATGAGTACTTCCTTCCTCTGAAAATTAGATTAATTCTCACTTCTCCATTGATGTAATTACTTTTTTAATTATTTAAAAAAATGTTTTGATTTGTCTTAGTACTGTGTCATTCTAATACTAGTACCATTCCTGAATTGGTTATTAGTTGATTGAAAGCTAGACTTTCTCCCGTTATGGATGTTTGATTGTGTGCGATATGTGGGTCCATAGTCATTGCCTAAAGGCATTGTCTGTATCCCACAGCATTATACTTAAATAATTCTTGCAGTGGCAGATGTCTGTCGGCTCTCTAGAACACTAACAGCTCTCAGGTTCCCTCTGTCTTTTCCCAGTCACAGCATGAAATTAGAACTTATTTCTCTTTCAGAATAACTTAAAACTATATCCTCAAGAGTGCTTGATATCTGAGGCATTTATCAAGTTGCAGCACTTTGTAGTGACTTCAAAAATGGTCATGTAATCACCCGAGAGACAAGCCTTCTGTGTTTTGTCTTTTTGCAATTCTATAAGGAAATAAAATTACACTTTCTGTGCTTGTGTAGGTTCCCCAATGCTCATTGTTACATAGTATCTGGAGATTTGTATTGGGCCCTCTCGGAAAGACCAGTGTCACCTTTTGTAGTGGACAAAAAATAAAATGACAAAGTGTAGTTAGTTTCCTTCTGTGTTGATACCAGTTGTTATATCCACGTGATTTACTTAGTGCTTGCAGTAGCAGTGTCTTGGACTGTGAAGCAGAAATGGTTTCTTTGGTTATATTAGCAGCCTTGAGAAGCAGGTAGCAATGATCAGTTTTTGTAGAGCTCTGTTCTAACTTAGAGGTTGTAGTAAATCACCAAAAATCCCCTTGTTTTAGTGGTCATTCTTTTTACTGTTGAAATGCTTTGTAATTCAATCATGCCTTGTTGTTGTATTGTATTTTGTACAGTCACTTTTGCTTCCGAAGAATATTAAATAGTCTGTTTTGCTTTATTTATCCTGAGGGAACTATACTATTCCCCCCCCCTCCATTTATAACCTTAGAGTAAACACCATAAACTTCTGTACTGATTGGGAGAGACGGGGGGCACACCAATATACATCACATTTTGCAATTGCAGCATCAGTATTTACATTTAAACCATATAGAAAAGAAAGAATCCATGGAAGGATCAACATTGTTGATCCATTATCAACATCTAGATCACTATTTGATGAGATCTCAAGATGATTTGAATTTTTGTCAGTTGACCTCCATTAAGAAAGTCTTACGGATTCACCCTAGGAAGAGACTGGATTTTTTTTTTTTAATCAAACAAAACAAACCACCACCCCAATTATAAAAAAACAAAAAACAAAACAAAACAAAAAAAACACAAAACCAAACACAGAAACAACCAAAACAAACGAAAAAAAAGCCAAAAAAACTCCAAAGCATGAAATAGTCTTTTCATTGCATGTGTGCTCATTGAAATGAGCATGATCAGATGCCAAAATACTGGCATTAAGAGTGCTTCCAGTGATCATTGCATTAGAAATCGGAGGAGTTAAACTTACGTATGACAGTTACAGGAGTAAATACCATGTGACTGGCTTCTTCAGTTTAATTTTAGCAACTTCGTTTGTAAACTGGAATGCTATGTAATGTGCTATCATCGGTAAAGCTAAGATTTTGATGGCTGTTGCATTTAAAGTCTTTGTTCATTTATATACAAGCTTTTAATTTTTTATTTATGTACTACTACTTTTTCCTATTGTTATTTAAATGACTCAAGTGTGTGTGCAGTTGGGATGCTTTTGCTCTTGGCTAGGGGCTATTGGTCCAGAATCCCCTTGAAACAGAGAGAAAAATTATTTAGTCCTTGCTGCTCTATGCTGCCTGCAGTTACTGTATGGACTGCTTTTAAAATCTAATGATTGTTGTCACTATTTTGGAAAATGCTATAAACCAACAAGGCTGAACAACTGTTTGGAGGCAGTTAGATTCTTCCAGAAATTGGCTCCACAACATCAAAAGGAATTTAAAGGCAGTATGTAGTTTCCTAACGATCTTGGGCAGTTCATTGCAAGCACACAAAATAAGTCCAGGTCACAGAGGTGATGGCTTTTCTAATCTCATGCATGAGAAAGGGATGGAGATCAGCTATCCGATAAAAAAATCTTTTCCAATGCTCTGCAAATATAGCAGAGACGTGGAGAATAAATTCTACTTTTTAAAAAGGTGCTTTGTTTAATGCCTGCTGCTGTATTATATCTGCATTGTTATCAGGTTCTGCAGTGTGTTGCTATGCATTTCCGTTTCTACAGTGGTACAAAATTCTGCCCCTCACAATCCCTTCCCCACTTGGCTGGGGAGCGAAACAGGGAGACAGCCTAGGTTTGGAAAAACAAGCAAGTAATAAAGAGTCTGAAATTAACTAAGCCTCACTGGTATTTGTATCAAAGCTAAGTATGGTTGCATTTTTTTTCTGGCCAATACATACTACGTCATCATCATGTTCTTACGGGCAACAGTATCAAGGAGTAGGTACTTCACTAAATATTCTTTTGCCATCTAAATGTTTCACAGATGCAGGCCGTTTACATGAGAAAGCATACATGACATTAAGTTTGTGGATTTTTGATCCTTCTTGTCAGATGATCAGGTACCAGCTACCTTGGGTTGTTAAAATTTAAGAACAGATGGTCTTCTAATAATATATTGATGTGGATTCCAAATAATACAGGGCCATGCATTTCTTCTGATCCTCTTTGTCAATTGTTTCTGAGATTAAAGCAAGTCAGCACATGAACAACCACAATTCAGAAATGAAAATCTTTTTTCTTTAGGTATTTTGCACAGGATCTGGTTCTTCCATAGTAGCCAATTGCTCTTGGCATTGAAAAAAATAATATATCCATGCAAATCCTACCTTTTTTAATACAGTGTGAGAAGGCTTACATACCTTTTTTCCTTACAGGAGTCATAAAATTGTCTGAGTAATGATATGTTTTTTAGCGGAATCATGTCCCAGATGACAAATACTTATTTTTGAGGGGAGGAAAAAAGATTTCTAATGTATGTTTGTGTTGTAGCTTGTTGTCTTTGAGGATCTGTAAGTGCAATAATGTTCATCTCGGGCTTAACCTGTTGATAGACTTGAGTTATTTTGGACCACAAAGAAGTCCTGACATTGAACATAGCAGTGTGTCCTACAGCAGACCTCCTGTCTTGCTGTGAGAAGACAAAGCTTTTTTTCTTTTTTTTAACTATTGGCATAATTAATTAGAATTTCCTTAGTATAACTGGGGGTCAGTTCTCAGATGAACAGAAACAAATCATGAAGCAACAAAGGTAACTTGAGAGAACTAGAGCTTTCCTCATTAGAGCGGCAAGATACCCATGCAGCTCATTCCAGTATCTGATCTTATAGTTGTAAGCTTCCGTGAGGCTTATTCTTATGGCTACATCTCTTTTGAGAGATGGAAACATTTAATACCAAACATTTGATTTGCTAAAGGATTCAGGGCGTCATACCAAAGCTCTTAAGCTCTTACTAGAAATGTTATACATGTCAAAAGCAACACAGCTAAGAAACACCAACCTCCCTGGAAAGTAAAGCTTTACTGTAGAAGATGCCAATCCTTCATAGTCAATTTGTGCCTTGGATCCAGTCTAAAGAAGCTGTAGATTGATGAGAAACACATTGTCTTTAAGAGTGGTCATACTTCTGCAACCTAGGCTAGATCTTTGCAGGGGAGCTAGACATCATGATTGAAGGTTTCTATGTCGTGTCTGTGCTGAACACTTTCTTGCCAGTGTGCTACAAAATGAAATTACTTTTTCCACTTTTCAGGAACTGGAAGGTGCATCTCTTGCACACAAATGGAAAGTAAGTTTTTTCTCTGCCACATAAGAAAAAGGAGGTCTTAGTTGCATTGTAGAATTAAAAAGAGTGAAGGAGCATGTAGGGTAAGATTTGTTCCTGTCTCTTTTAGGGTTTGTTTCATGGAGTTCTTATGGGACATAGTTGTTTATCTGATCCACAAGAGATTAAGTAAGATTTAATTATTCATCTGGATTTTGCATCAACTAAAAATGTACATATGAAGACCCTGAAAGTGGTTTTAGCTTCTATGGCAAGAGGTTTCAATATTTCTTTGCTAGACAAGAGAAGTCCATCCGTGGAGAGGATGACAAAGCTTTAGACTGAGGATTACTGCTAATAGGTGAAACAATGAATCCCAGAATAATCCTAGAAAATGGAAATGGGCAGAAAGAACAAGCACAGTAAAAGCTTTTAATTAGGTTGTTAGGAAATGTGATGCCCTGCACTGAAGACTAGGAAGTAACTGCCTTATTTCCCTCAATTGGATAAATGTGGAGAATCAGATTGTTCAATGATTCATCTCTGTTCAGCTTAGGCGTACAAATGACAGTGTTGTGTTTACTACGTGGAGCATAGTTAAACACCAAAATTTCAGTGTTTTTCTGATTATGCTGCTCAGTAATCCTGATGAGGAAGGAGCTTTGGGACAAGCCAGAGGTAAAAATCTAAATAATTCTTTGATCTGACCAAGTGTGGTAATCTTTGAGTGTTTTACATTAGCATAACAAAAATATAATGGATAAATGTACTTTTATGAAATCTTCCTTTTGTGCATGTATTAAAATGAACAGATGTAGGTGCTTGTGGAGATTAACGGTACATGCAGAGTAATTGTACAAAAGGCCTGCAACCATAGATTTGCTTTTTTTGAAGGGAGAGGAGTTTACCAGTCTTCATCAGCCTGTAGATCAGTTGAGTAAAATCAAATTATTCTGTCTATAGAAGCTTTGATTTGGAGGACAACTTTTAAGACTTTCTCCTTCAGCAGTATCTGATGGGTCAGGTTTGGCCATATGGTTGTGAGCCTGTTAATGTGTAACCATTTTAATAGATCTGTGAGCCTAGTTACTCAAAGGAAGGACCTATCTAAGGAAGCATAGGTATACTTTCATATGAGAAAGTAAATAATGTGCTATATATGTACAGTCAACAGCATTTTGTACGGGTGAAGAAAAATTAAAAACTACTATTTTGTGATCCTCTTTGCAGAGGCTGTTTGGACCTTCTGATCACTTCACTGTGTCTGGGAGGTTGCAGAGAATGGAATTATCTGCAGCAGCTTATTGTGGTGTGGGGAGGTAACCCCCCAAAATACATTGTAATAAAATGAGTTCATCCAAACTTTTCTTAACATTGAATTCATTTTGTTTTGAACTAGCAGATGGTTTTGACAGTAAGAAAAGTTTTAATAAGTATACTTTGGCCATGATTCATGAGAAGCTCCATGTACATACTTCACCGAACAGATGAAATAAGTGCGGGTACTACTGTGTGTGCTCAGGTTAGGATTTGTAATACCAGAGGTTTCAGCTTTTGCAGTTGTGTAACATGCTAATGAGATACTACTAGTAGTTTCACAATTAATCCTTTATAAGCCATTTTAATTTGAAATAGTATGCCTTCTAATTACTCTTACAAAACCTGTTTTACTTTTTTGAACTTTTTTGTTTTAATTAAATATGTTTATAATTTGACTTTAAAGTTGGACTTCACACTTAACATGTAATAACTGAACAAATTTGATGGTTGTACTGCTGTTATGTTCTCTCTCCCCCGTCTTCCTAGAAATAAGATTCAAAATCCAATGTTTGCCATTTAAACAAGGTTCCAAATTTTCGTTTCTATCCAGGAAAGCTTTTTAGTTTTTTTTTTCCCTAAGGCTGGGAACGCATTCAAGACTAGTCTTCTAAACTGCATGCTGTGTTTTCTCAAAGCAGAATCAATTTAGTGTGTACTTATTCAGAAATGATTCCTCTCCTTTCCATATGGCTCAGCTCAACTCTGTATGACTTTAAGAGGTCTGAGGTCTGTCTCTTTTTTGACTATGTGAGAATTGTTATTCATTCATAGTTAGCATCACTTTTTCTTAATTAACTGTTTATAGTTTTTCATGTCAGACTTCTTTAATCTGAAAGACTGGGAACTTGTGAAAGAAATCATTAATTCACTTTCTTTTATACTTAATACAGTTGTTAATGTTTCTTTGTGAACTGCTGAATGCTAGACACTCTTTGAAGACTGATCTGGAAAAAGTAGATCTGTACTTCACAAGTTGAGCTTGTTAGGTTGTTTCATAGAATCATGGAGTACCAGGTTGGAACGGACCTCAAAGATCATCTGGTCCAACCTTTCTTTTGCCAAGAAAAGTTGGACTGGGTGATTCTTGAGGTCCTAAGACCTGATTATAGGTAGACAGTAGTTGATGCTGGGACCCCTACATATATGCTGTATATAATTTGACTGTTTAACACTTGACTAGATTTATTCTGGTTTATTGAACCAAACATTCTCCTGCATATGTGGTTTTATGCTGTATGAAGGAGTGATACTCGGTTCACTCCTTTATTTCTCCATTAGGGATCGGTGTATGTTTGTGTGCCTAGAGCAGAACTTCTGTTTGTTTCCTCTGATTTCTGTCTAGTTCACACACACCAAAACAGTTTTGTGAAACCAACCAACACGTGGTAAGTAGGAACTATCTCATGATCTTCCAAACAGTGCTGCCACTGCAAAATAAAAGGCTGTTGGGAATGTAGTCACGTTTGTACAGCTTCTAATGCTTGAGCCCCTGAAGGAATTTAAATACTGATGAATTAAGCATTTCAACACTCAGGAAGGTACGTGTTATTTCCATCAATGAATCACAGATTGGTAGGGGTTGGAAGGGACCTCTGGAGATAATCTAGTCCAACTCCCCTGCTAAAGCAGGATCACCTACAGCAGGTTGCACAGGATCGCGTCCAGACGGGTTTTGAATATCTGCAGAGAAGGAGACTCCACAACCTCTCTGGGCAGCTTATTCTAGTGCTTGGTCACCCTCAGAGTAAAATTTTTCCTCATGTTCAGATAGAACTTCCTGTGTTCCAGTTTGTCTGTTGCCCCTTGTCCTGTTGCTGGGTACCATTGAAAAGTCTGGCCCCATCCTCTTGTCATCCACCCTTTGGATATTTATAAGCATTGATAAGATCCCTTCTCAGTCTTCTCCAATCTAAACAGACCCATTCCTCTCAGCCTTTCCTCATAAGAGAGATGCTCCAGTCCCCTAATTATCCTTGTAGCCCTCCTCTGGACTCTTTTCTAGGAGTTCTCTGTCTTTCTTGAACTGGGGAGCCCAGAACTGGACACAATACTCCAGATGATGCCTCACTAGCACAGAGCAGAGGGGGAGGATACCCTCCCTAAACCTACTGGCCATGCTCTTCTTAATGCACCCCAGGATATCATTGGCCTTCTTGGCCACAAGGGCACATTGTTGGCTCATGGAGACCTTCTCCACTGAGACTCCTAGGTTGTTCTCTGCAGAGCTGCTTCTCAGCAGGTCAACCTCTAACCTGTATTGGTGCATGGGGTTATTCCTCCTTAGGTGGAGGACCCTACACTTGCCTTTGAACTTCATTAGGTTTCTCTCCACCCAGCTCTCTAGCCTGTCCAGGTCTTGCTGAATAGCAGTGCAGCCTTCTAGTTTATCAGCCACTCCTCCCAGTTTTGTGTCATGAACAAACTTGCTGAGGGTATACTCTGTCCCTTCATCCAGGTCGTTGATGAATATGTTGAACAAGACTGGGCCCAGTACTAATGCCTGGGGCACACCACTAGCTACAGGCGTCTAGCTAGACTCTGTGCCGTTTATCACAACCCTCTGAGCTCTGCCATTCAGCCAGTTCTCAATCCACCTCACTGTCCACTCATCTGACCCACCCTTCCTAAGCTTACCTATGCTGATGTTATGGGAGACAGTGTCAAAGCCTCGCTGAAGTTGAGGCAGACAGCATCCACTGTTCTGCCCTCATTTACTCAGCTGGTCATGCCATCATAGAAGGCTATCGGATTGGTCAAGCATGATTCCCCTTGGTGAATCCATGCTGACCACTCCTGGTAAGCTTCTTTTCCTCCATGTGCATTTCCCTAGTCTTCCTTTTGCTACTGATGTACTTGAAGAAGCCCTTCTTGTTGTCCTTGACATCCCTTGCTAGATTTAATTCCAAGTGGGCCTTAGCCTTCCTCATTGCATCACTGCATACTCTGACAACATTCCTATATTTCTCCCATGAATATATATTGTAAAATATTTCCAAACCAGTAAATTGGGTTAGAGATAGTGTGATTATTCAAAATCATGCAGTTAGTGGTTGCTGTATTTTGAGATATTGGACGATTTCTGTCCTGTGTTCTAACGATTAGAAAGTAAAATCACCTCCTACTTCAAAAATCAATTAAGTGCTGTGAGCTCTTCAGACATGTATTCATAAGAGCTCTATAGTATGCTTGAAGCAAGACATCTTTTATTATTACCATGTTTTCTTCAAGAGTTTTGAGCATCAGCTGTCTTGCACACTTGACATGTATTTCTCTGTGATTAAGCAACCCTGTCAGTTAATTTTGTTAACCATCTGTCAGTGAAGGTACTAATTTTTAGCAGTGCACCAATAACAAGAAGGGTCAATATGCCATATAGGCTTATATCTAACTAAAAGGATGACATGAGCTTTTGCTGCTGAGCACTTTGATTTTTCTAAACTTCAAATTTGATCAATTAGAACTTCATGAATAGCAGACTTTACTACAAAAATGTAGAAGTAATATTTCTTTTTCCATGAAAATGGGTTAACTCAATATTTCTGTATTTTCACTGCTTTTTAATTTCTGAGGGAATATACTGTATTTTTCTTGCTTTTTTTGAAAATTGTTATTGGATGGACAATATTTCTACCCATAATTTTCCATTCAGGTAGGCTTCTTTTGTTCTTTTAAGCTATGAAAAATGAGTATTTTCTACTTTTTTATTCATATTTATGTATATTTCAAACAGAAATGGTGATTAACTTGCAAAATTTTTTACCATATGAACCATTTCTTTTAAATCTTCACATTTTGTGAGTGATTGGAGGCCTGCTAAAAAGCCCACCTTTGATTTATGGAAGGTACTTTCTTGACTGAATTGGGTAACTGATTTGCACACAGTAGAGTAAGTAGTAAGGTATTTTGTATTTAAAAGGACAGAATATGACTACTGGAATTTGGTAGCTCATGGTCTTTATAGTAACTAGTCTAGGTTAACTGATACTTTGCATCCCTTGTACAGTACGTCATAAACCTGAATTACAAGTAACGAGTGACACTGCGTTAGTACTTCATCAAGTTTCAAAATTGCTATTACTGTGATAAACAGATTCAATTACCGGTGTAGGAAGCTTCTTCCCTTTTAACCTGTTTTAACATGTTCTGAATTAACATTTCAGTTGTTTTGAGAACTTTTGCTGATCACATCAGTTTTTTCATCATTAAAAGGTGCTGTTAAACAGTGCAACGTTAAATCAAGAGAATAGGAATTTATATCAAACATGAAGTATAAAGTATTAGAGATGCATTGTTATTAGAAGTAAATAATGGGGAATTATTAACAGTACACTCATATACAATACTTAAGTTGGTAGCTAAAATGGATGTTTTTTCTTCTTGAAGTCTTTTATGGCTAAATTTGAAATTTTTTTTGGCCGGTTTCCTCTTCCCTAAGCACAGTTCCTTTCTTTTCCCCCTTCAGCGTTTGGCTGACTGTTGGCAGATGAGTAGTGTAATTGTTCTTATGTCGCTTTCGATGTTGAAATCATTTAAACTGCACAAGTTCAATTTTGTGCAACAGATTATGCCCGAAGGCGCGCACACACATATGTATCCAAGCTACTCATTTAAATCGCTAACATGTAAACAAGAAGGGCCCTGTTTTTCATGGAGTTCTTGCAATGCCTCATGTTCAAAGTATGGTTTATGTTTACTTGATAGTTGCAAATGATTTGTGCATCTTCTGAATGGCCAGTAGTCAAGTCAACAACAGAAGAGTGTGGACAGCATAAATTGTAGGGAAACCTTTAACCAATTTGAAAATCAACACCTGATAGAAACTCTGGAAAAAACGTATAGCTATTTTTCCACTAATCTCAGTTCTCTTCTCATTCTTGATGCATTTTTAATTTCTGCAATAAAATTTCAGATCCGTTGGGCAGTATCAGTAATTACTATCACTGTGGGGTTTTCCTTCCCCCTCTATTTAGTACCCTGCACCAAATGAGGCACAGTTGATACTGTAATAATGTGAGCACATATTCAGCAGATTGTAAATAAAGCAGAATTAATTCAGTATGAATCCACCCAAATATTAGGAAGTCCTGAACTTTGCACATATTTTTAATGTAGTTCTTGGATGGAATTTGCTTTGAAAATGCTGTATTTCCACTATCATTAATCTTGCATAACTTGTCATTGTTGTTCCCTTTTGCTGGTAGTGGTTTTAGTGAGTTGAGTGAATTCTTTGGGTGAACTGAGTGTCAGGGGACCGTTCTGGTTAAAGAACGACTTGTCAAAAAGGCTAATTTTCACATGACTCTGTTCCTTAAACAGTAGTGCTGAGGGAAATAAGATTAAAAGATACAACCTTGGAACTGTAAAGATATTTTTGTTACCGTAAAACATGTTTTGTAATGAGCTCTAGAATAAAATCAATCTTTTCAATGCTGACACTCATGAATCATTTATTTCCTATTCAAAATGTCTATTTCCAGAGCAGAGTTTGGACAGAAGTAGTAAATGAGGATTGAATTTGCCTTTCAATTTTATAAACTGACTGAAAATATGCTTCAGTTTCTGAAGATTCCCATTCTTGGGCAAGTATTAAGGAAAGAAATAAAGAAGTGTTTTCTCAGCTCCTGTTTGTGGAACTGAGGGATTTCTTCAAGAACTTTTGATGTGAAATGTAGACTAGTGTTGATCCCCTAGACAGATTACTCAATTTCTTCAGCCTTCCTACTTGGCTTCCTACATTCTCCCACAGTATGCAAATAGAGAGCTAACACATCTGAACAAAATGCTGCATCTTTCCATGCTACTGCCAATCTGCTCAGGTACTCAAGAAGATCTCCTGGGCCTCTGCGATCAGAGGCAGGGTTCAAGGAGAACAACTACCAGCAGTGAATTGAATGAGGGTTGAGTTAGGGATTACTACAAAGAACTTGTTCCATACAAGACCACAGGATGAATCTGAGGGTACTGAGATTAGCTTTCCAGCAGCATCAAACAGCAATTTCTGCCATCTTTAAAAGACTACAGAAATAGGGGAGGGGTCTCAAACAACTGTGGAAAGGCAAAAGTTCCACAATATTCAAAATAGGCTAAAGGAAGAGCCGTGGAATTACAGGCTGGTGTGCTTTGCTTCAGTCCCCAGAAATACTGTGGGCTGAGTCCTTTTGGAACACATTTCTATGCATGTTAATGACAAGATGATGATTTGGCACAGTCAGCATGGATTCATCAAGGATAAATCATGCCTGACCTCATTGCTTTGTGTGATAAAATGTCTGGATTTGTGGATGAGGAAGGAGTAATGGATATAAATCACCTTGCCTTTAAGCAAGGCTTTCATTGCTGTCTCCCACAACATTCTTGGCATTCTAGTTAGAATGCTGTGTGCTAAGTGGTTGGGCAGCCAGATGGGTAAAAAGCTGGTTGTATGGTCAGGCTCAGAGGATAGTGATTAATGGGTTAATTGATACCCAGTTGCTTGCAACAAGTTGAGTCCTGTTTGACATCTTTATTGATGACCTGGAAGGAGGTGACATGATCCACATTCATTCAGATGGCAGATGATACCAAACTAAGGGGACCAGTTGATATGCTCAAGGGCAAAGCTGCCATTCAGAGGGACCTAGTCTGTAGGAATGGGCAGACAGGAGACTTACGAGATTCAACAAGGATGAATGGGAATAAAGAACCCCTTGGAAAGATAGAGGCTATGGTCTGACTAGTTGGGGAACAGCTCTGCAGAAAAGGATTTGGGGGGCCTGGCAGACAGCAAGTTGAACATAAGCCAAGGGTGCACCCTGGCAGTGGAGAAGTTTATTGTGAAGTGATTATTTCCTTAAGCTTGGCACTTGTTAAACCACGTGTAGAATACTCTATCCAGCTTTCGTTTGCCCAGTACAAAAAAGACATTGATAAGCAAGCAAGTTCCTCGGAGGGCTACCAAAGTGGTGAGTGGGCTGAAGCACAGGCCCTGTAAGAAGAGGCTGAGGTAATGGACCTTGTTTAGCTTGGAGAAGAAAAGGCTTTGGGGGCACCTAATGGCAGCCTNGGAACAGCTCTGCAGAAAAGGATTTGGGGGGCCTGGCAGACAGCAAGTTGAACATAAGCCAAGGGTGCACCCTGGCAGTGGAGAAGTTTATTGTGAAGTGATTATTTCCTTAAGCTTGGCACTTGTTAAACCACGTGTAGAATACTCTATCCAGCTTTCGTTTGCCCAGTACAAAAAAGACATTGATAAGCAAGCAAGTTCCTCGGAGGGCTACCAAAGTGGTGAGTGGGCTGAAGCACAGGCCCTGTAAGAAGAGGCTGAGGTAATGGACCTTGTTTAGCTTGGAGAAGAAAAGGCTTTGGGGGCACCTAATGGCAGCCTCCCCATACTATGAGGCAGTTATTGAGAAGAAGGAACTGGGTTCTTTGCATGCTGTGTGGTGGGAGGATGAGAAATAATGGACATAGATAGATATGAGAGGTTCTGATTGAATGTAAGAAAAGCCTTGGAGGTTTGTGAAGTGATTATGGATAGAGTCATGAGGAAGCTGATTTAATCTCATAGATGACTGTGCCTTGAGTAGGAGGTTAAACTACAGAACCTCCTGCTGTCCTTTCCAATCTGAATTATTCTATCATAATTCTGTTTTGAAATGCTGATTGGCATAATTTATTATATGTGCTTAGGTGTCTAGCCTAAATCATGATGTAAGTTTTCCAGTTGTCTAAGGCTTGATAGTAACTTAAGATCTTTTGTTCTTCCATAGTGACCGAGCTTCCCATGTACAATTAGCTGCAAAACCACTGCATAAAATAAAGTAGTACCATGTGGACTTCCAGACACTCAAAGCATTGCACCCCAAAACTACACTGAGTACATTGGCAGTGCTGAGACTGGAACGTGTCTGCTTTTGTTTCCAATACTACTTGTGTGTTCTTGCTGGACGTACCAGTGCTGATAGTGTCAGCTGTCCAGGCTTATGCTATCTGTATGCCAGCGACTAGACTGTTCTCTTCCAGCCTGACAGTCAATGACATTGATACTCACCTTGTCTGTTAAAACTAAAATGAAAGAGTGTCAGGTATGGCAATTGCTGTTGTACTGTTGCTAGCACTATGTTCCTTCTCTTCATCATGCATGCAGGCTTTCCAGAGAGGAGTTGTAGTACAGATGCATTAGATCCAGATTGACTTCAGGGCCTATGATTTCAAGGCTTATGTATTCCCACAAATCCAAAGTTATTTATAAAAGCATAAGTGTTATCTTTCCAAATCCTAGGTTCAGGGCATAGATCTTTTTGATCTGTTTTGTCTCCCACCTTTTCACTAGCTTTAATTATATTGCAGATTTATTTTTAAGTGGTGATTAGTTTCTTTACTAGATGCATTTTTCTCAAATTCTTTATAATTTTAATGTTAACACCTATGTACAAAGGTTTTGTATTTCGAAGTGCTGAACTATTGCTCATGACTATAATTTATTTTTAAATATGTCTCTGAGGGAGGAAGTTATTATGTTACAGATGGTAATGGTACATTTAAAATATTAATCAACATGTAGGCATATCTCTATGAGAGTTTGTGGTGAGCCTTATGTTGTCACTTGATCTTTTTTTAACTTCAAGAAGTATTCAGTCTGCATGACAGTTCTGTAGCTGCTCTGCCTTTGGCTCACTGTTCAATTTCAATTCAGGTTAGCCTTGCCATCCAGGTTTCCTGAGGGTTTTCTCTAGTCTTACAGTTTAATTTTTCAGAGTATAGTTAGCCATTTTCTTTTGATGTACACTTTATAGTTCTTCATGCGTTGTTTAACCAATTTATAAAAAGCATGCCTATGATCAGATTTTAAAAGATTAAGACCTGATCTTTTAAAAACTTTTTTTATATTGGATATAAATCTTATATGCTAAAAAACTACATCTTGTTAAAAATCTAAATTTTAACTTAGGGTTTTTATTTTGTAGTAAACTGATTTAGCTGAGTTATCACTACATCTTCTTTCTAGGTGTTAGCAAACAAATCTTTCTCAGCACCCCTGAATGCACACAACGCATCCAAGATGACAGCTTGTGCAATGCCACAGTCAATAGCCTTTAGACTTATTCTTGTCTAAATGATCTAATTTTCCCATTTATTTTCAGCAAATTTTATTTCCTTCTTTATAATTTCACAACCTTCCCACTGCAGTCTTTGCCATCTTCATCATGTTCTGCTGTCTCTGGGCAGCATGAAAGATATAAACTGTGTTTAACTTGTAGCAAATGGGATAAACCACACTGGGTCTGACTCGCCTTTAAGTTCTAATTAATTTTCTCACTTCATCCTGATACTACTAGAACAAGGATAGCGAAAGAAGCACTTTTTTTCACAACCTCTTGTGGTGGGCTGACCTTGGTCAGCTGCCAGATGCTCACCAAGCTGCTCTCTTGTTCCCCATCTCCTCAACAAGACAAAAGGAAGACAATAAGATGAAAAAGTTCATGGTTGAGATGAAGACGGTGAGATCACTTACCAGTTACTGTCATGGGCAAACCAAGCTCAACTTGGAGGAAATTAATTTAGTTTTTTGCCAATTAAAAATAGATACTATAGTATCTTTATTGGCAAAATATGCACCAGATAAGTGCACTTGAATCACTGGACTGTCAGGCTCAAAGGGTGGTCAGCAACAGCAGCAAAAACTCTGGCTGATGTCTGGTTCCTAGCAGTGTGTTCTTCATGGGCCATGCTTGGGTCAGTATTGTTCAGTGTCTATATTAATGACCTGGATAATAGGATGGAGTGCACTTCCAGCAGATATGAAAATATCACATTGTGAGGAACAGTTGATATACCAGAGGGCAGGACGGCTATTTGGATGGACCTCAGCAGGCTGAGGGGAATAAAGATTACTTACTGAGTACAAGCATGCCTGGTTATCTGGTATTCAGCTTCCCCACTGAAGGATCGCTCATCTTTAGTGGCAATGCTTTTATTAATAAATTAGCACAATTTTAAGAATAGTAAGTTTTGCCTATGTGAAAATTGAGTCGAATGCTACACTTACCCTGTTACAGTTTACCATTATAATGTTATAATGTCCCTGTGGTGGGTTGGCCCTGTGTAGCAGCCAGGCACCCCCACAGCTGCTCCCTCAGTCCCTGCCCCCTGCTCCAGCGGGATGGGGAACAACGAGGGAGAGCAGGGGCGAGAAAGCTCCTGGGTTGAAATACAGACAGGGAAATCACTAACCAATTACTGTCATGGGTAAAACAGACTCCACTTGGGGAATTTAACTTAATTTATTGCAAATTAACATAAATATTTAATTACTGGGAAACAAAAAAGGCAAACATTAAAACTGTTGGGGAAAATCATCGCTTCTCTTTTCCCAGGCTCAACTTCACTCCAGACACCTCTCCTCCCTGCTTTGTTACCACCACGAGTTACACTCAGTCTCTTCAGTGAGGCGAATGGCAGTGCAGGGGGTTGGAGTCAGGGTATAGCATTTTTTCTGCTGCTCCTTTCTCTTTTCCTTTGCTGTGGCACAGGTCCTCCACAGCGGCTATCCCTTCGACAGTGTACCTGCTCTGATATGGAGCATCTTCTCTTCCTCCTCCTTCTCCTCTTCTTCCTCTGGCCTCGTTGTGCTTTCACTTCCTCTGCTGTTCCCTCCTCTTCTGATTTTTTCCTACCTTTTCTTAAATATGTTTTCACTAAAGCTCCCCACAGATGGCTGATGGGTTCAGCTGTGTCCTGACCTGGATCTGTTGCGGAGCTGCTGGAGCCGGGTGCCCAGGCACAGGGCAGCCCTTGGCCTTCTCCCACAGAGACCTCTACAGCCCCATGCTGCCAGCACCTGCACCCAATACAGTTATAACTGGAACTTTATGAATTTCTCATTAGTTAACGATATGCTGGAAATGTGGAAAAGGGAGTGCTGGGCTAAATATTGCTACTAAGTGATGATGAGTACTTTATTATTAGAAGCTAATGTTGCCTTCTGCTTTCTTGCAATTCCATGTAAGACTGGATTGCTTCCTCAATCTAATGTGTTTTTGATGAACTACTCAGTGGCTGAACTTGTGCAGGTTCTACTTCTAAAATATTTTTGATGCTTTTTGTCTGCCTGACTCAGGCTACACAGCAGTGATTTCATTGCGAACAATATTGCGGTGATGAAATCGTGGAATAAGGTGATATGATCAAGCAAATGTGAAAAGGCAGAATTTGGAACTGTGTAAAGAATAATGCATTGGTCTCTGAAAAGCAGCCCAGTACCTCCCTGCCCTGGAAAATAAACTAGTAATTCATTATTATCAATGAATGTAGTGGGAATATTTTTTTAAAATAAATACATTAAAATAAGATGGAAATAAGTCAGGTTAAGCCTGATGTGGATTTCTTTATACCTTTCATGTTCATGCTTAATGAAACCTTTGATACTTTAGTAAGAAACTAATTAATTGGTTTCTGATTTAACAATGTTACTTTTTTTTTTTTTGTGCTAATGCTTTCTTTAGTTGATTTTAGTATAATGGTCTTATCCCAACAATTGAAATGCATTTAACCACTGTCATCATGAGTATTTTTCTTCTAATATGCTGTTAAACATTTAGATGATTCATTATAAACTTTTTTTTTTTTAAAAAAAGCATTAGATAATCAGGCTAGCAGATACTATCTGTGTACAGGAGTTATTTTATCTTAGAAATGCTTGTTTTCTTATTACTTACGTAGCTTACTATTCTTAAAGTTCTGTTGTGAGTTACCCTGGCTATAGATAGAAATGTTTGTATGTAGCTTAAAAAAGTCTACCCATTCTATTTTTATTTTGTGTTTAGGTAGATATGGCTGTTACTGATTGTCATGAAAGAATTTTGATAAATTTCCGGTGTCATCTTGTGATAATGTGTACCTCTGTTTTTATTTCACCTGATTTGGTAATTTTTTGTAACCTACTAGCTAATAATTTTATATGATGTTTGTTAATTCTTGTATTGCAAAAAAAAATCTCCACCAATGGATAACTGTTCTCTATTTATCTTCTTCATGCCATTTGTGATTCTATTAAGCCCATAACAGGAAAAAGATTTGAGAGGCAGTTGCAGAATCTAGTTGATAAATCAGTGGTAACCACAAGTAAAACATTTACTTGGTGAGCAGTTAATTGACCAGTCTGTAACTGGGCAAAATCAAGCATTTTCTAAGGGATGGCACATCAGTACTGAAAAACTGCTATACAGTATCTTGTGATATAGGTGTTATATTCTAGAGTAACAGTGACTTTATTATAGTTAAATAAAATCTTGTTATGTGTTAGATTTAGCTAGACTGGCCAGCTTTGTGGTTTGAATTCAGAGATGTCTGAAATTTTATAAGAAATTTTTTTTTCCATAGTATAAGCAGTATACTACTGAGTATTGCTTTGGATTTTTAAAATTATATTGCAAGAAGAAAACCTTATTTAGGAAATAATTTTCAGGTATTATTTTAAGTCTCAAATGTACAGAGAACTTAGTCACTTGTTTAATGTCCTCAGAGGCATATATGAGCTCTTAAAAATAAGTGATGTCTTATTTACTGCATGTTTCAAAGCATTCAAAATACTGATTAAAAATTTGAGGCTAACAGTATATTCTCTGCTTTTGTGTTGGAATATTTTTCAGATACCTCTAAGGAGGTCAGTCGGAGACAACTTTGTGGATATACGTTTCTCTTTGTCTAACTCCCACTGACTTAATAATTTTGTATTTCTTTAGCTTTAGGTATGAGTTTTGCTGTTCAAGACTTTTAAAAATTAAAAATCTTCTATGTTAGGTTTATCAGTAATTAAAAATTTCTGACCTGTGCATGTCAATTTATAGAGTAAGGACATCAAACTTGAAGAGGCGAAATATTGTGGCAATTTATACTCAAAGTGGCAGAAAAAGTAAATGTGTGAGCTTCAAAGCCATTAAGTGTTTACCAGCTAATTCAAAAAGCAACAGTAAAAATTTAATGACTGCACAGTCAGTGCAGAGACTTTTCAGTCTAGAAAATGGATTGATTTGTTAGTCCGATGCTGGTATTTAATTGAAAAGGAATGCTTCTTTCAGCAATTGCCTCTGTAATTACATTTCATTGCTGTCAAATAGTGCTGCGCACTGAAGCCTGATTTAAATTTTTAGCAGACACCCTTTTGCCTTTATGAATATCTTTCTCTGGGAGGAAGTCATGGTGGTAGAGTGGTAGAACGTAAGTTTTTATAACAGCTGAATCAAAGCGTGTTCCACAGATATGGATGAGTCAGAGTGCTCTTCAGGTCTTGATAAATGCAAGTACCCACTGAAAATGGACGGATGCACGCCAGTATGTCTTACTGGTGTTTCAGGGACCTAACTGTGTTATTTTCATCTCTTAGTGTTTGTACCAGTACTTTTGACTGCTAAATAGGACTCAGTGACCTAAAAGTTAATGTTTCTTTCATGTCACCCTTGCTCTACCGGCTTGGTAGAAAATGAGAGAAAGAAGAGACATAGGCTTGTGAACAGCAATAATTAACAAAAACCAGCAGAAAATTAATGGACATGTAGGTAATTATAACTGTTTATACTGAGGCCTAGATTTCACACGCTAGATACAGCTTTATGAATTATACAGATTTCAGAATATCCATGTGACTTTAAATGAATATATAATCTTATTAGTGACATAACACTTAAATTCCTATTACAAAACCAAATGTTAAACAAAGTGTACAAACTTTTCGGCTGTTACCTTCTTTCTCTGGTAAGTTAGAGATAAACTGACCACGTGTTAAAGATCAGCTGCTGATGAGCAAGTGATCAAAAGCTTTCCTTTGTAACCTGACTTGTGTGTCTCTAACCTGGTTACACAGCAGAAGAGAAATAGAGATATGTGGTGAGTTGTGTGGCTTTCAAACGAGGTCTTTAGGGCATGTGGTCTCCCCTGAGTTTGTGTGATTTGGCTGCGAATGGTGTTTTTAATTCATGAACAAATTAGATTTTGTTCCTCTTTTCAATGTACAAGCATTTTCCTAGTTTACCACTAAGTGGTAGTCTGAGTGGTAGGCTTTTCAGCTGGCACCTGCAATCCCAGACGGCCTCAGTAACTATATTTCAGAAGATCTATATGCAAAGAAACTGGTAATGTCCTTTTTAGTGTGTTTGTAGGTGGGGAATATGCAGCTGCTGAAATTCAGACACTAGTTTGCTGGGGTTAGAATTGGAGCTATGATTTAAAAAAAAAACAACAAAAAACAAAAAACACATAGAAAATAATAATAAAAAAATCCTGTCAGCCAAGTCCTTAATCTCACAGAATCAGCTTGACTCAAAAATGCCGCAAGCAGTAATTCTAAGTTAGTGCTTATAAGCAAATGAGTACCATCAAAGTCCTCTTGTCGTTTCTGTTGGTGGAAAAAAATGGAATATTTTTTAACTGCTACTTCCTTTGCATAAGCTATGGAAAAAATAAAGCTTCATGCCTCATGGATGAGGTTAGGAGAAATTAAAGTTTTCAATTTCTGTCTTGGCTTAGAAAAAATGCCTGAGGTATACCTGCCTAATAGAAGGGCTAGAAATTTAACATGCTTTGGAACATCACTTTCTTAAAAATAATGTTTCTTCAGTAATACTGTTAATTTGCATATTTTTATTTTTTATTCAAGTATCTATGTAAATTTTGTTCTTATATATGTATGTGAGAGATGAAGAGTTAAAGTACTCTCAGAAGGGATATATAGGAAAAGCAATAGATGGTGTAAAAAGACTAAGGAAGCAGTAATAATGCGGTGGCTACACGGCATTACTCATAGCTGTTACTGCTGTGAATGTGCATACGCTGGATAGATCAGCTTCCTTGGGTACAAAGTGTCTCAGAAGCAATGTTCTGAACTTTTAAAAAGCGGTGTTTTTCTTCAGGGTCACAGTGATGGTGGGAGTCAGACCCTTCTCAGGATGGAACAATATTTTGTATGTGGTTTTAATTGCTTGTTGCTTACTAATTAACTTCTTCCTGATGGGATTTATGCAGAGAGAATATTCACCTTTGATTAGTAAGCAGCTGTCTTAAGACCAGTTTCATCCCGTTTGCACTTTTAGTCTAGGATGCCAGATTTTAAAAAAAGCTGGTGGTATGAAGTATGCTGTCCTCAATAGCTGCTTTAAATAGCTGCGTATAGCCTGGACTGCTAGAGTTCATTTAAGTTAGTCTGCCGTGCCACAGTATAAACTCGGTTCACTTGCCATATGAAAAAGTTTCTTGAAAAGCAGTTTGGGAGGAGAGGGAGGGAGCAGCAAGGTCTTGGGCACATATATTGATCTCTAACAAGAAGCCTAAAATAGTAGTTGAAGGAAAGCAAAGATCTTTTTTGATTTCTTTTAAAATTATTTGACTCTCAGTATTGAAGCCTGTATAATTTTCCTTTTGCACTGCCTTGTTTGTGGGCACATACATTCCTACAAATCCCAACATTGCTGATCATTATTCTAGTAAACTAATGATTTATTTTTTTTCCCTTTCAGCTGTTGCCTGTTAGGTTGGTGAAACCTGTCTTTTGCTAAGCTGGTTTCTGTTTTCCATGGCATAGAAGTTGGCCAGGTGTTCCCAACAGATAACGAGAAAAGGAAATGAGATTGCCTGAGGGAGTGCAAAGGCCTTTGCAAAAGTAGGAGATGGTGCATTGAAAGATGTGGTGCTATTGATCTTTGGTGAAAAGTGCAGCATTGTTGTAGTCTAGAAGGCATAAATCTTTTAACTGATTTGCACCCCATCCCCCCTACCAGTTTTTTTGGACTTGGATACTGCTGTTGCTAGGGTTTTATGAACATTTTTACATGTAGTAGTATCTTTACTCCTTTTTCTTGCATTGGTTTAATTTTTCTATTTTCATATTCTTTATGACCTGTGAGAATTCTTGTTTGTTTGTTTTTGAGATGGAGGCAGTTCTGCTGTGTTACAGGCTTTTGTAATAAAGGTGTCTAGGATAAAGTTTTAATTTATTACAATTGCCTTGAATAGTTCTTATTGAACAGAGGTATGCTCTGGTTAGTATTATTACATATATGCAGTGCATACAGGATTTGGGAGTCTAGCTTGAATTACTGCATGTGTATATGAGTGAGACTGAATTTTTTTGGTCTATCTTTGGACAAATGCCATACAAGTTATTTTCTATCTAAACAAACTTAAGAGTAAAAAAAAATCTATTTGCATATGCTTGAAATGTGTATGAAGTTGCTAATTCATAGCTTATGGCACAAGGGTAAATACTTGAGAGGAGCTGACCTGGTCTAGTGTTGCTACTAGCTCTGATTGAAGTGGGAGGTTGGACTGGGTTCCAACCAAATTTTTTATGGATCTGTAAAGTATAAAAAAATAGGTAGCGCATCTCTCAGGTGCACAGCTAGACAGTGTATCTTTAGTGGCACAGGGCTAAGCAACTGTTTGGATTGCATAGACTTTGTTTTTATGCCTTTTAGCTGTTTTTAAGTCATTCTTTCTCTTTGCTTTCCTTTCATGAGTCTGTCTCATTTCCTGAAGCTGACACATTTTAAATGGCAGCCATTATGTCCTTGCCCAGCAGGAGTGCCAAATCCTTATGTTTTCTTGGAGGACAAGATCACTGAGGAAATGTTTGGTTGACAAAGGCTTCAAATCTAATGCCTTTCAAGGAAAGGAGGAGATGCTACTTAATTATTTGCTGGACACATCCATCAGCTTTGGCCTTGAATCAGAGTGATCTTGAATGTTTGAGATCTACATAAACATCCAACTCTTTCTCCTCCAACCTGTAAACAACCAGTCTAGCATGAAGTTAGTCCTTTGACAGTCTCTCCATACAGTCTTGTTCTCAAGACTTTCTCACTTCCAGGGCATCAAGAGAAGATCCCTTCCATCTTGAAAGACCAGCTCCATTTATGGCTGCTACAGAGGAAGGATGATGGAAAGTACAAAGCTGCTATTTTTGCCAAATAGTGGCTTCCCATTTCATGTAAGCTGACTTCTATTTCTAGACTGTCCTCTGGTCTGAAGAACTGGGCTTTTCCTTTCACAGCAGACATAGATATTGCACCCACGTCTCTTATTATCTTTTCTTCCAGTCATCAAGAATGAAGTGATAGAGGTGTTGTGCAGGTAGAAAATGACTGCCTGGTTGTAGGCCTCTACAAACATCTGAACCTTTTCCAGTTCTGTTCTTGACGCTTTGGGTAGTGAGCTTGCTGATTCAGCCATCAGTCTTTGAAAACCTTCATATGTTGTCTTGTACACAAGCAAGCCCAAGAGGTGGATCAGAGAATATTACTCTATGTCTGTGTCAGCTTATTCCTACCTGAGTTGATGACCTTATTAAATGATAAGACTATTTTTTCATGTGTCCTGGATTTTGGGGGATGCTTTTATCATATCTGTTTAGAGTACTGATGGATCTGTTGTGGCAAGTGGTCAGTGGACTCTATATACGTCAAAGTCTGTGCAGAAACCTGCCTTCTGCTCCCTCCGTAGTGCTCTGACCTATTCTGCGCATTTTCTTTTAATTGTGTGCTTTATCAGACAGTGCTGAAACTGGCTTTTTCCCTGTGGAATATTCTTGCTTCCACATGGCCTTGAGTGGGATCAATGTGTTTAAATCTTGACATGGAAGCAAAATTTCTTTTTTTTTTTTTTTTTTTTTTTCCACATCTGTCCTTGAGTTATTTTGTTGCAGTGGTGAAATTAGAGGGAGTTCACTAGGTTTAGAAGTCTTATTAGTATGGATCGTAAGAAGTGTGATGTGTTAGGGATGGAGGGGTAACCCTCTCTTCTAGTATTATCCTGTGTAAGTTTGTAAGACATGCGAAGCTCTTCAGACCTGTTTATACTTACTTTCAATTGGATCAACTCAAAGCACTCCTGGATGATTCCCCTGCTGAGAAAGCTCCTCATAAATAAGCCTAAGCTGAAGGTCTGCTCTCGTGAAGCAGTTTTAGATAGGGCCAATGTTGCTATGCAGCCTACTGCATGGAGAAGCCAACCTTGTCTCCTACTTTACCCTCATAAATGTTGGGCAGACATTGCAGTATATCTAAATGTCATCTTTTGATGATCTTTATATGCAGGCTTCCAGTTACAACTCAGGCAATTGCTCAGTTTGTGTTCTCCCATTGGCATGTTTTGAGTGTTCATTGAGAAGCATGTGACTCATTTTGCCTCAATCTCTGTCCCCCTTCTGTAGTCACTTTGGGTTAGTCATGTTTCTGACTGAAATGCCTTTATCTTGGATTCCTGTCTGATGGGTACTGAGAGTTGTGTATATAACATTCCGCTTCTTTCTTGCCCTCCCTTTTAATGGACCCCTCCTATCAGTCTACAAAAGTACCACACAGTCAGAATCACAATGTACATCCTGTAAAAGGATGCTACTTTTTACGGGTGTCAAAGAAACAGACAGTTTGACCTCCTGTCAGGTCTTATTAGTTGGGACTTTTGGTCTGCTAAAGATGCTTGTCTTGCATAAATGTTCTCAAGGAACAAGGAGTTTGGAAAACATGCCATGAGTTTCTCTCTGTCATAAGGCATTAATTGCAGGTGATAACTTGACTAAAATAGTTTCAGTAAACAATGAGAATTCAAATTCCCCCTCTTATAACACTTGGAGATTCACTAGTTCCTGACAGATCTATAATTGGAACTAGTGGTTGGCAATCTGCTGCAGGGTACACTGGCTACCATAGTTGTATGATAAGACATTTAGGTGATACATCATGACTGAGGCATTCAGGATGCTGTTACTGGCTGCTGCTTTTTTTTTTTTTTTCTTTCTCATTTGGCATTTAGGGAGGACCTGAGATCAGCCTCTGAGATCCAGGAGAATAATGTTAATTCTTCTATTCCACAGCAAGTCTGTTTCCAGGATTGTCTGGAGATTCTCTGTTCTGTGGGTCTGACCAGCTAATGTGTCTGTCTTCTTCAGGCCCCTAGGGTGTTGCAGAAGGTAATGCAAGTTGTGTCTGATGTGATTTCATCTTTATTGACATGACTGATGTACTAATGGATTTGGAACCTTCATCTCTTCATGCAGACGTCTTGACTATTGCTTTTATGAACAACTTTCCTTTTCAGGTACTTGGAGTGCAGGAAATCTGGCCAGAGGTGGAACATCTGCATCTAACAGTGTGTTTACTCAAGATTACAGTAGGATTGTCTCAGAATTCTGGAAAGAAAGGCTCCTTCTTTCTTCTTTATGAATGATAGGAAAGCATACATATGTTACTGGTGACATGAAGTGGTGTAAGGTTTTCTTTGGATTTCTGGGCAAGTCTGTTGTTATTGAGAAACTCCTTCCTTGTATGATTTTAAAATTGATCTCAAGAACATTAGCCTGTTAGCTTCATCCAATTTCTTCTAGCAGCCATTTTAGGACTTCAGTTTTCTTTCATTTTTGTGTAAAGGTGTTCTTTCATTTTTTCTGACAAGCTTTCAGGAAATTTCGGTGTCTATTTAGGTAAGCTCTTCAGTGCCATGTTGCATGCTGGAGAGTCTTCATTGTTATCACTGCACATTGGAAGATTTTTCTTCCAGCCCTCTACCTTGTCCATGCATGTTTGTGAGAATAGTTGTGATTTGGATGCTCGGAGCAGTGTGCTAAGGGCTGAACACAACTTAAATTCCTTTATAAAAGGAATTGTTTATCAATTTGTTGCAGCCTTAAAGTGAGGAATGATCTGCAACTAAGTTACCTCTAATAGTTCAAAAATGCTTTGTTAAAAGTAAATGTTGTGAATAAATACGAAATAACACTATCACAAATGGCTTATGAAAGAGCAATGCACAGAATTAGAAGAGAAACCTTCCTAAGCTGTTTATGCCAAAGCTGAATCTCAAAGCTTCCACCCCAAATCTCCTTTACCAAGACAACCAGTTGTGTACATTGAGGACCTACCTCTTGGTGAGATGAGCTTCATTGGGTACTTTGTCTCTGCATACCTGATGCCTCAGTTTGCATGCACTAAGGAGAAATTCATCTTGATGTAGCATCAGTTTTTATAATTTATTGCCCTTTTGAAGTTTTGTGTGCTGTCCAGACAGATTGAAATTTTCCCTTTGCTGATTCTTTCAATCAGAAGTTTATTTAGAACTTCTAAAGAAGTTCTACTCCTCTAACTAAAATAAGTACCATTCATTTTCCTGAGGATGTGAGTGTTGCTTTTTAGACCAGACGTTGTCTCTTGTCCTGGATTGGTTGATCAACTGATTGATTCAGTAAGAGGTACTCCTCTCTACATGTATTTTTGAGATTTAGCACTTTGTAAATGTCTCTGTGCCCTGAATTTTTTTATTCAATCTATTCATTAGCAAATGTATTTGATACAAATATCTAAATTGTGTTAAATGAATGTAGCTGATTACTGACTCTTGATTACCATCCAGATGGTATTCAGCTATGAAATAACAGTAGGCTTGGAGTAAATAAATAAATAACCGTTGATATTTTTCTTCTGAAGAAGTCGTTGTCTTGTGCTGTTCATTTGTGGCTACCACAAGTCAGTGACACAAACCCACAATGGATCATGAAACAAGTATTAACAATAGACTAACCATTTGAGGTTGTGGTCTTCCTCTCTTTATTTGTCCACAGGAGTGGATATCTTAATAGCTGTTATCTCAGCAGGCAGGACTGTAGAAGGAAATTCAGGCACTTGAGAACTGATCCTTTCTTCCTCACTGCCTTGTTCCTTCAGTATACAGTTGAACTTTGTACATATCTGAAACATGTAGCCCATGTGGTTTGGGTTGCATTTTTTTGTGGAAGATTGTCCTTTACCTGTTTTCAAATGATCTCATTCATCCTTACCAGAGACAGCATTACACAGGCTACCTTCTAATGAGTTTCATCATCTTTCTTATATATAACTTGACCTTTTTGAAAACATGCCTTTTTTTAGTTACTGTTTCCCTGATGGGAAGATTCTGGGTTTCACAGTTTCTTCTTAGAGTCTCCTCTTCTGGGTCACTATTTTAGGATGTGTTGTAACAGAGCAGAGGGGAAAAGTCTCAAGTCTGGGGACAAACTCTCTCTGTAGCATTTTAGAGAAATTGTCCTTTGGGAGACCCACAGAGCTGCAACTGGACTTCCATTCATACATTTGTTAAGCATGACACGAATTGAAGTGTCCAGCCAACAGAAAAGCTTTTAAATATCCACAGTCTTAGGTTCTCTGATAATCCATTCAATAGGCAGATACTGTGTGAAAGTCACCTGTAGTGTGATGATACATATGGACAATTGCATCCAAAGAAGGGCAACGAAGCTGGTGAAGGGTCTAGAGCACAAGTCCTGTGACGAGCGGCTGAGGGAACTGGGGTTGTTTAGTCTGGAGAAAAGGAGGCTGAGGGGAGACCTGATTGTGTTCTACAACTACGTGAAAGGAGGTTGTAGCGAGGTGGGTGTCAGTCTCTTTTCCCAAGTAACAAGTGATAGAATGAGAGGAAATGGCCTCAAGTTGTGCCGGGGAAGTTTAGATTGAATATCAGGAAAAATTCCTTCATCGAAAGGGTTATCGAGTGTTGGAACAGGCTGCCCAGGGACGTGGTTGAGTCACCATCCCTGGAGGTATTTAAAAGATATAGAGATGTGGTGCTTAGGGACATGGTTTAGTGGTGGACTTGGCTGTGCTAGGTTAATGGTTGGACTTGATGATCTTCAGGGTCTTTTCCAACCTAAATGCTTCTATGATTCCATCATTTAAAGAAAATGGGAATATTAGGGTTGGAGATTTGAAATGTTCAGTCTGTATTTATGTTCAGCTCCTCTATGTCTTAGATACTTCTTGGAGCCCTTATCTTATTTTTACCGTATGTCTTTAAAATAGATTATCCATGTGGTTGAGGAGAAAGCGGTGGCTGTGAGGAGTGTAGAGGTCCTTCATAAAACAAGTGGTGGAAATGGAGGGATTGGGCATATACTTCTGAGGTTCTCTTAGGGTCTCTTAGACTCTTACAGTCTCTGCCTTGAGTGCTTTAGACAGTGCTTCAGTGCAAAAAATTGCTAATAGTGATTAGTCATCTCTTAAACTTTACATGCAGAGCTGTGTTGGCAAGGACTGTAAGACAGTTCCCACTAGTAAAATGCGTAGCTATTAAATAAAAATTTTAATATTTATAGAGTTTTCCTGGCAAGGAGTGGCAGGATATTTTAGCCTTTAACTCTTCCCTGACAAAACAGAATTGGGTCGAGGAATTTTGAACTCATTGTGTCTTTACACTCATCAGACACTCAACCAGGGGTTTAGCTTTGAGAATGATGATGTTTCTTCTCTTAAACTGCCTATAAGCAGTTTTCTTGCATTGTTCTTCTGTAAATAGATGGAAAAAGATGATCTGTCTCTGTTCTTACTGACCATATTGTGTAGTTACTAGACTCAGTGTAAGTACAAGAGGAATTACTGAAACCTCCCATGCAAGAGTAGTAGGGAGTAAGGCTGAGGAGATTTATTCAGGGAAGCTTCTACAGCAGCCAGAATGGGGAAGTCCAGTGTGAGGCTAATGTTTCTTGTTGATTTTCCAGTATAATCCTTGAAAAAAGAGGCAGGTTGGAAATACAATTTTCATCCTTTCTGGACCTATGTAGGAACTGTTATCAGTACTTCCCACAAGAGAATCCTTCTGTTCTTTAAGGAGCTTTACCTATGGTTTCTGGAGTTGATTTTGATACTGAAATAAAGAAATTGTCTTCTAAACCTTTGGCTTTTTCTATACTTTTTTGTTCCTTTGAGTTATAGTCAGTCTTGCCACTGAGGAGTACCGCTTATATGCGGACAATGTGCTTATATTACAAGTGCTTCTAAAATACATGATAAGGCTGAAATATAACCGTGTTGGACTTTGTTTCTTAAGGTTTGATAGGTAAACAAGAACTGAGAATATTGAAGGACCTTTTCTCATGTACGACAACTGCTTCCAAAGTTTCATGGTTTTGTCAAATGTGTCTTTTCATTTTTTTTATTTTTAAAATTCTTTTTAATACTAAATCTCTCTTTACCAATGTATGGTTTTCTACACTAATTTATATAAAATGGCTTTATTTTTAAGTTATTTCTAGTTTTATTATTTGTATCTTGGGAAAGGAAACACTTTTTTCATAAATTTTAGTGTTGCCTTCTGAACTCTGTTACGGAAGTAAATAAATGGATCAATGAAGTCATTGGTTCATCTCCTGATTCATTACTCAGCTGTTATCTATTTATTTTACATAATTAAATCAACCATCTGTTGGTTGTGAGGGAGTCAAGGTTCTTGTGTTATTTTTTTTGTAAGAAATAAAGGCAATTTTTCTGTCAGACTAATTTTGGGTAATTGTAATTTTTTTTTCTCCTAAAATTACCAAGAATACTTGCTTTTTCATTTAAAACATTGTAGCACCATAATTGTTTATTTTTAGTGATTTTTTTTGTTCACGATATATTCCTATCACTGAAAATGTCTTTAGAGCTGAAAAAACAACAGGAAGTTGAAACTTCTTGAAACTTTTCATTGAAAACCTTAAATACAGTTGGTTAAGACAAGTATTTATCTTTGAACTATGGTTTCTAATACAGATTTTGCTGTGGGGAAGGAGAGAAATAAGAAAATCCATAAATATCTTAGTCTTTTTGAATATTTGAATCACATCTTCTATTTATTTTAGTAGTGTTAGAATGTAGCCAAAGCTTTTGTTTGGGTTGAACAAATACAGTCGCTTTTATGCAACAGAGGCAAGACATGGGGTATCATCTGTGTTACCTGGCTGTGGGTATTGGATGTTTGAAACTGAGAGTGTAAGCAAGGTTGTTGAAGAAGTGGTGCACACAGAAGCCTGCATCACGGGAAATCTTGGCCTGAGTGAAGTTACTGGTGAGTCACTGCCTGTCCTAGCAGTTGAGAAGCACAGGAAGGTTATTATATCCTGCCACTGCCGGGTGTCAACAGTGAGTCATGGATACTTCTGCTGCAAGGAGAATGATGCAAATAGATGTTGAGGGTTAAATTCTTCCTCAAAATAAATTGTCAAATGTTCCAGTAAGTCTATCAGACTGTCTTCTGGGAAAATGAAGGTATGTTTAGTGTCTAGGTGCCATTATACCTAAGTGTTACTTCATTATTTTATCAGTAATAAACAGATTTGTTTCAAGGAAATTTTTTATTTTTCAGAGGAGAACTCAGAAAGAAATCTCATATTAACAACAGCCTTGAACTATTGTATTTACGTTAAAATAGATGCTAGAGATTGTTGTAGAGGTGTACTACTTATGTCTGTGTCACCATAGTGCAACTTTTTCAGGATACAGTAAAATATTCTGATGATCTGTGTGACAATACCTTCCCCTTTTTTGAGGGGTAAAAACCATCTCCAAGGAGAGGCTAATTACCACAGCAAGGCTTGTAGGGAAATAAAACATCTTGCTAGATTAAATGATGTAGCCAAGAGAAGAGCAAACAAACTTTGGGACTCGAAACCTCTTTTTTATGGGAGGAAAAGGGACAGAAGCAGCAACTTTCAAGTTGAGAACAGATTGAGAAATTTTGCACTGAGTAATGCTACTCAGTTTCAGTAGAAAAAGTTCTGGCTGGTAGCTGGAGATAAGGTGGGGGATATTATGGAGGGTGTTCATTACAGTAACTAACTCCTGTGAGATAGAATTGTCTGTGGAATAGTGAGGAGATAGCTGTGCGCATGACATGGCAAAAAATGTCATATGCAGTAAACTAATACTGAATTGTAAAAATCATAGACTAGATTAAATAGTTTTTGCATACTTAATTGAGATTAATTCACTGAATTTATTTGCTCCTGTATAGTTTGAATGATTGAATACAAAACCAGCAAGGCCTAAAGAAGAACTAGTGTGCTGAAAGCTGGGTTTTGTTTATCAGCTGATAGAGTTACCACCTTTCCGTACAAATCTTGTGCTCAGACCTTTAGACCATGACAATGGTGATGCTTTCATGAAAGCGTTTATTCATTCATTATTTATTGCTCTCTATCCTTTTCTGCTTTAACAGTTTGATTCACTACTTATATTGTCGTTGTGTTTAAGTGTTGGTGGTGTATTATTCTGGTTGTTATACCAGCACATACATCAAAATGACAGTTGCTGCCTGAAGGATTGGAATGGTGGGAAAGTGGTATGATGGTGATTGTTGACTAATAGGAATGTGATTGTGTCATTTGCTTAGCTGTTCTCCAGAGCTTTTTTTTAAAAAAAATTATTTTAATCTTGACTAAGGAAAGGTTACGTTTGTATGCTTTTAGTTCCCTATTCTGTATCCCATTCTTCTGACAGTAGCTGCGGTTTGAGTTTTTAAATCACTCTTCACTAGTTGAAGTAGCAATTTATTTTTTTAAAAAAGCTTTTTTCACCTATTCTGTATAATATACCACTTGAAACCATTTAATAATTGGCTATTTTTTCAATTGCTATCACAAATTAAAACAATTAATTGCCACGGATTTTTTTTTTCTTGAATTGTTCATGATAGATTAATCAAGAGAGGCTGCTCTGTCCTTTCCGTGTAAAACTAATCAAATAATGGGTTTATTTTTAGAGAAGTATATCATGTTACCGGGTATCTTTTTACATTTATTCAATGTCGGATATCAGGATTTTTAATGAGGGTCTTCTCAGAAAACAAAAGAATAAAAAAATGAACAAATTACTAACTGTGACCAAAAAAACCCCACCTCCAAAACCATACCTGCAGTGGAAAGCTGAACTTTAAAAGGGGCTTTTATTTTGTGATGTAGGGATGCAGATGAGTTCAAAAGAATGATATGACTAAGGTGTGTAATTATGAAATTTAAAGTACAGACATAAGAGGTTCTTTTGTGAAAATTGGATAAATTGAAATAAATGTTAAAAAAAGGTAAAATTGTAGAAATCTTTTGTGTGTATAGCTAGAAACAGAGACACAAAATTGGAGGCATGATGGACTTCTGCTTTCCATTTGTTGGCCTAGTGTGTAGTTGCTGCTTTTCTGACAATGATATTCTGGGGATTTCATCCTGGACACCAAACTGAAATTTTCCAGGTTCAGCACTGCCTTCTCTACAACATTACCCATTCTGTTCTGGAAACTGAGGAGAGAAACGTGCTTTCTGAGGAAGGATTTCTCCATCCAGCTTCATTGCCTACCTCTATGTAATAGCTAGGGAATAACCAGAAGATAATGCTAAAACTATACAGATTTGCTTTTTGCCTTCCTGTCAGTTGGAGTTTGTCACTGATGCCAGCTATTATGTATGCAGTTATTAGTTTATGAAGATATTCTAAATTTTTTTGTTTGGGGATACAGATGTAAACAGCAGTCAATTAGTCTGTGGCAGAACAAGGTGACAAATAGATGTCCACTTTCAGTAGCAAACTGCATGAAGTAAACCAAAGGTGGTTCTCTAATATCTTGTTCTCCAAGAAGAGTGTGTTTGTAAAGAGAAGCTTGTAAAAAGAACAAGATAAACCCCAGTTTTCCCCCAACACCAATACCAACAGCCCTGAAAGCATGGATACCTATCTGGTCAGTGCTTGTCAGTCACAAATAGCTATTGGAAATTATACATGTGGACTTCAGCTGCATTAATGGTACTATGAGGAAATCTGAGATTTATCCTACTAGGTTAGGACAAGTTTATCCTAGCAGGTTAGGTCAGGTGGCTTGGGGGTCTGATCAGAGGGGAGAAAAGCATATGAATCTTCAAGAATTTGGGGCACTTCATTTCAATTCTGAGTTTGTAAATCATCTGCCAGCAGTGTCCATAGCAAAAGTATCTCAAAGCAGTGTTACCAACAGACTGTTTTAATGATGAGTAAAACATGTTAATGTTAGGTGAAATCTAAAAGGAATGCAAGGGTTATGAAATTCAGGATAGTGGGGTGGTTTGTTAGTAATACGTTCAGGGTTTCTGTGTTGATTAGGTGTACAAGTCTTGTATCTAGTAAAGCTCATCTAGGCATCCGTTTGTGTGAAAAAAGAGCTAAACTCTGCTGCATTTATTTAACTTTTGGTCTGTTTCCTGGCTAATGAGTAATGTCTACAAAAGCTACAAGAAAGTGGTGTGGGGAAAGGGGGGGGGGCATATGGGGTTATTTCTCAGGGAAAGCACAGGAAGTTGTTCTGAAGTGTGCCTTACACTTTGCATTTAAACCAACATCACCACTGGCCCTTCAGCCTTGCTCTGAGATGGATTAGATAGAGGGAGTCCCTTCCCTAATTCTTTGTAGGTCGAGAACATGCCCAACAGATGAGGAGACTTTGGGGGTTCAGAAGCCACCTTGTTCTGTTTACCTGAAATAAAACACATAACACTAGACAAATGAGCTTTCCAGATTTTCAATGCTACAAGCACTCCCTGCCCCCCTGCTTTTTTTTTTTTTTTAAAGTTTGGAATAAACAGACTCTTATAAAACATGTAGCTCTGAGATTAATATCTGTCTTCAGACACTTGTGCTGTGCTTAAGCTCTTGTTAAAGCTGGTTGATTGATGCCTCAAACTCACAACAGGGAATGCCATTTTCCTTTCTGTGTTGACAGTTGTTCATACAGATGTATCAACAGATTAAGATGCTTCTCTGAATAGTTTTTAAATGCAGAGCACTTGGTTACAAGATAATTTGCATAAATGCACTTGAACCAGAACCAAAAGACAGTATTGTACAGCATTTCTATGCATTTTATCTCTATTTTTGGAAATCCGGAACAGTTATGTATTCTCAGTCTGGTATATGAAGAAGCAAGAAGGTTGAATCATTGCTCTGCAAGAACCTCAACAGCATGACATACTGCTTGAATGACCGTGTAGTAATGGTTGATGAATAAGTAGTTCCTGAAAAGATTTATTAAGAGCCAGTATTCATTCAGCGAGGGATTTATCCTAAATGATTTTACCAACATGTCTATACCAACTGTCCATTTTGATCCATGGGCAACACAAGACTATTCTGTTAGATAGTTTTATATTTATTACAATGAACTAAGATCTCCTTTATGTTCTTCTATCTATTCCCTTGCTTCCTAGAGTGATGTGCAAGGTTAGACAGGACAGTATTAAAGCTTTTCACTGACAAAAGTAGTTCTAGCTATCAGTCCTATTGCAGATACCCATTTGAACTTGTCTGATTCACGTTCTGATGAGATGCATTTCTGATGCATACTAAGACCCAACTTACTGCACCTGATGACTTGAGTTGGTTGACTGAGCACTGCTGCCAGAGGGAGTTGCCTCTTGCTTTGAAAATTCTCATACCTAGCAGGAAGATGTCTGCGGGGAAGAACCACTCTTCTGAATGGAAAAGCTTTTCTGTTTAGGTATTTTCATCACACTGTAGGATCCAGTAAAGATTTTCATAATGAAAATCCTCGACTGTACTTCCAAAGCAGCATGTGAACCTAGCATCTATCACTATCATGGTACATGTAGCAGAAATTTGAATGTTTCCTATTCAGGTAGGTTGTGCTAGGCCTCCTCATTTCCAGAGCTATCCAAGTTCCTCTTCATGCTTTCCTGTCACTTACTTCTTGAACTCCCTCAAGGGGATATTGTGTTGCCTCTGAAAGATCACAGGAAGCTCCTTTAAAACAGTGTGATGTGCTGTGGTCTGCTTTGCCATCAAAGGTGCTGCTGCCATTCCAGCAAGAGGGTAAATGCCAGAACATTTTGATCAGAGGTTTTATTACATGTTCTTTCACAGGGACAATCATTACTGCAGCCATATTCTAAATTTATCCTGAAATTCCAGTAACACATTTGATCTGCCTGTTTTCCCAAAACTATACTCAGCATAAAAGACTTGATGTATCCAGAGGAAAAAAAAAGTTTTTAAGTCTGTTCCTTTGTGAGTGTAGCCAAGATTTCATGGCAATGAGCTGAGAAGATAACGTGTATCATGTCAAAAAGTCACAGGTTTGAAAAGGCTTAGTTGAGTCTCACTAATGGTTACTGCTACTGTAAATTTTGTTAAAAATGGATTTCTATTTTCTTCCTCATTGCATTTCAAAGAAATGAGAAAAGTTATGAAGATGGAAGGGATGCATATCTTCCATTTGGTAAGAACTTGAGTTGCTTGTGAGAACTTCAAGCCCTAATATTGCAAGATAGGCTTTGATTGCTGTGCATTGATGATTGCTGCCATTCTGGCTGACTGCTGTGCATTGATAACTATAAAAAAAGCCTGTGCTTCTTACTTCAAGAAGGAGCAATGAATGAGGGTGGGTTTTTTTTCTGTATATAGCAGTGCACAAATTATAGTCCTCAACAATGGCTGATGATGTACCTGAGTGTACTGCTCTTGTTTCAGCTATCATTTTAGTCCTTTTGGATTTTGGGCCAACTGAGTATGAAAGTCTGCAGTTTTTCCTTATTGTGGCTTAAAACAAGAAAACCATGTGCAAATGCTTTTCCAGGAAACTTGTTTTACTTTCCCTGAAGAGTTGATGACATGGCAAATGTGAGACGATGCAATGCTTACAAGTTTGTATGGGATAGAAAACAGCTAGGAAGGCATATTGAAGAGAGGAAAGGAAGAATCAAAATATTACCATGACATAGCCAAATTTGTTCTGTCGTCTTGTGAAACAGTGGTATGAGGTGCTGGGCATACAAGGCCTCTGCACTCTGTAGTCATCTCCCTAAGATTACTTTTGCCTTGCGAGGTTACCATCTACTCAGCATAAGGAAAATAATAAGCAAGCTGGCAAAGCCTCATTCTACATGTGGTCTGTGCAGCTGAGAGGCAGCAGCTAGTTTTTGCTGTTGGTGTTCTCCCTGTCTTGGTTGAACGTTGTGCAAAGACTCCATTGGCAAGAACTTTCTACGTGTCACAGCACAGCCACATGTTGTTTATGAGATCCTGAATGTCACGTGTTCTATTATTTGACAGGATCAAGTCCTTTGTGCATTTTTCTCACATTTATGGCCATAAGTGGTCATCTGATGCTTTTATTGCTCGAGAAAATGTCTTTGAAAAGCTAACAAAACCCCAGTGAAGTTCAGTGTTTTCAGATTGCTGGTGAGCCACTGTCCAAGTGTTATAGTTCAGTCTGATGGGGCTAGCAGATATTTCATTTCTTCAGCTGAGCAGCCAAAAACTGGTCTCTTGATATTTTGTCTGGACAGTAACTCAAGTTCTTGAGGCACAGGTTTGGAAAGAACGCTCACCTTTGTGGTCATCAATCCATAGTCTCCAAGCATCGGGTAGTTCATGGGATCTTCCACTGTTGCTTGCAGGTGAAGGGGGCCACTATGCTGCATTTTGGATTGACAGGGAGAACAAAGTATTGTATTGTTGTGGGCAAGCAGAAGTTGAAAAGCTTACTGTTTTATATTAAATCTAAGTCTTTGAAATATTATCAATTTATGTATCACAGCCTACTTTGTAATTGTTTCTTCAGTTCTCAGCAATCACGAGCTTGAAGTATTCAAAAAGCTTTAAAGATCAGGCCTACTCTATATTTTATACCCTTACATGAGAGGTATAGGATTTATGCATACAGATGCGGTTATTCAAAATATTTCAGTCAAAATATTCTTGTGGGACCCATGCATGTGTGCATTAAGATTTATACTGTAATCTCTCCAAACCAACTAGTACAGAAGAAGGA
>VXBL01006133.1:398273-414593 GCA_013400195.1 Aramus guarauna | reverse complement strand
GGGGGGAGGTGTTTTAAGATTTGATTTTATTTCTCATTCCTCTCCTCTGTTCTGTTTGGGAATAAATTAGATGAATTTCCTCTCTAAGTTCAGTCTGTTTTGCTCGCGACGATAATAAGTGAGTGATCTCTCCCTGTCCTTCTCTTGACCCACAAAGCTTTTCGTTATACTTTTACTCCCCTGTCTAGCGAAGGAGGGGAGTGATAGAGCGGCTCTGGTGGGCACCTGGCCCCTACTTTTGGCCTAAAATGTAGGGTTAAAATACAGGTCTTGGCTGTAGAGTATCAATTAAATTCCTTTTTCTATCTGTAATATGTTGAAATGCACATCCCCCACCTCCTTTGGAACGGTAAGATGATAAAAATTTAAGTTAATTGGAAGTATTGCTATTCAGGTCTTTCTGTTCTTAGGTCTTCTACCAATTAGAATAAGAAGCTGTACTTTCTTTAGTATTTTCTGTCAAGCCCACTGAATCTTTAAATATTTCATGCAAAATAGAAAAGCTTCAACAGGGAGAGATGAAAAGAGCTGCCTGCAGCAAGGTTCCCAAACTCACCAGTATAGTGATAGGTACGTTGTATTATCCTGGGACTGCAACAACAGGACTGCTTTGTGAACCAAATATAAGGAGCTTCTGTATCATTGGCTGTAGTCATACTGGAGGTTGGAAACTCATCTAACCAATCTGCCAAGGTGTGGGAAATGTGAATTTGAATCATGTTAGGTGGAGTTGAAGATTGAATCATGTTTTGCTAATTACAGATGTAAATTTTGTGCTGTTAGATGAAAGGCAAACTCTGTCCCTGTGTAGAGCCTGATTAACAAACTTTTAAGTTGCCCCTTGTAAGTAATACAGGTAGAGGAACACCTGGCATGAGGTTATGTTTGCATCTTGCCCTTGTAAGATTTACATTTGAGGTGGGCCTTAAGGGGCTTAGATCTGCCAAGAGAAAAGTACTTTGGGCATAACCAGCAAGAGACTTACTTAGAGAACTGTGCTGACAAAAATATCTTTGTGATTTGTGAAGTGTAGCTATAATTTGTAGTGAGGCTTAAAGACCAATTTTCATTACTTTGAAAAACAGAGAATCCTGAAGGTCTGAAATAAGAGCAATAAGCTTCAAGCAAAGTACAGGTTCAGCATAATTGCTTTGACTTTAATTATGTTACCTTCATTAAACTATTTAAGAAAAGCATGATTGGTACTTAGTCAGCAGAGTGACGTAACCAAGCTCAGTGGTATTAAAAGTATTTTTACATGTTTATCTCTAGATGGGACAATTTCAATAGTATTTTTCAAGTTTGAGGTCTCCAGTCAGGTCCTGGAAATAGGATTAAGAACCAGTGGCTAGTATCGCATGAACTTGGGAAACGTTTTGCCTTTCTGGGATAGTCACTGATTTAAAAGGGAAGTCCAAGAAATAGTGAGAAACTGGTAAGATTTGCCTGGTCCTTCAGAGGGAAAAGTATGTTTTCTTAGAAATGATACAGAAGACAAGCTATGTTAACTGAAAAAGTAGTTCATTTATGGTGCCAGCTAATAAAGGGTATTGTTCTGTTATTCTGAAAATCATAAAAAATTTTTGGAAAGCAGATAAAAGAACCCATTTTGCATACATCATGCAGGTTGGAAAGGAGTGGGTGTCAGAAGCATAGAATAATTTTCTATGGTGTATTTTCTAGTTACTTTGCACATAATGAAGTTTGTTCTCAGCTGAGCAGTTCAGAGAACAGTGATAGTAATTCATAAGCTCAGTGCTAACCCTTCTCTTGCCCCACCTCTTCATTTTTCCTGGGAAACTGAATTCAAGATAGCTGCTGACCGTTTTTGTTGGATGTTCCAAACACTCTTGTCCTTACTTAACAGACTGTTTAATAAATACTGTTTGTCACTAGTATTAATTTTTTTTCACATCACATTTCTGAATCATATAATAGATTCCAGTTCTTTGACCCAAAACTTGCATGGAGGCTTTTCCAGCATCAGAGGAGGTAATTTCTGTGGGTCTGAGACACAGTTTTTGCCTATGTAACCTGAAATGAGATTTCACAGCAAATCAAATGGTATAAATGCAAGAGTTTGGTTGTGGTTATTTAGTCCATTGATGTTTATAAATAACTCAAGCTTGATTCTGAGACAACACTGTGTAGAGGAAGTAATTTCATTTAGTAGATGATGTGGTTGTTCAGAAGAAGCTCTTTTCTCGCCTGGGAGAAAGGAAATGCTGAAGTGGCAGTATGTGGAGAGGCAGGTGGAAGCGTATGGGAATTTGTTTGTTAGCTGGAGGAACAACACACAGCTGGGCTGTGGATAAGTAGGGCTTCTCAAATGCAAATGAAATTAACTCATGTGTGGAATTGTAAAGTTATATCTAGTGAGGTTATTGTTTAAGCTTAATGAAATTTAAGGATATTCTATCACTAGTGCTGTTGTAGTCCTACTGACTTTAGTTGTGTTGTATAGGTACAGATAAGGCAAACCTTTTCATGAGTGCAGGAGGTTTTCTCTTACAGCTTGGTCAACGTACATTAATTGAACAGCTGTAGTAGTTTTGATTGTCTGGCTGTACGCTGATGTCTGCTCTTGTGAGACCTCACCTGGAGTACTGCATCCAGCTCTGGGTTCCCCAATACCAGAAAGACATGAAGCTGTTGGAGTGAGTCCAGAGGAGGGCCACGAAGATGATCAGAGGGCTGGAACACCTGTCCTGTGAAGACAGGCTGAGAGAGTTGGGGTTGTTCAGCCTGGAGAAGAGAAGGCTCCGGGGAGACCTTACAGCAGCCTTCCAGTACCTAAAGGGGGCCTACAGGAAAGATGGAGAGGGACTGTTTATCAGGGAGTGTAGTGACAGGACAAGGGGTTATGGCCTTAAGCTGAAGGACGGTAGATTTAGATTAGCTATTAGGAAGAAATTCTTCCCTGTGAGGGTGGTGAGGCACTGGAACAGGTTGCCCAGAGAGGTTGTGGATGCCCCCTCCCTGGAAGTGTTCAAGGCCAGGTTGGATGGGACTTTGGGCAACCTGGTCTAGTGGAGGGTGTCCCTGCCCATGGCAGGGGGGTTGGAACTAGATGGTCTTGAAGGTCCCTTCCAACCCAAACCATTCTATGATTTTATGATTTTTGTAATACAAAGAGAGACCCCAGGGAACAGTCCATCTGACTTGTTCATATTCAGGCTAAATTGTAAGCATGTCTGACACTCTTGAGAGAGTATCTCATCCCTGGTAATCAGATCCTTGTTCAGTGTGTAAGTACTTCTTAGTTATTGTCTTAATACTTCTGTCTTGCAGAGAAGAAAACAAATGTTTATCTAAATATGAAAGGACTTTTTTCTAGGTAAACTGTGCTTCTCTATATTATCCCATTGTTAACCTCCTGTATTCACAGTCATTGAGACAGGATTTGTTGTCTTGCACAACCACAGATTACTGCTGATCATTTGATTGACTTCACATTCCTCTTTGTAAGGTGGTAGTTTCTGTTCTGTACTACAATTCTCATGTATAAAATTGTATGACGTGACCCTTCTCCCCAGTCAGCATATATCCAGTTTTCTATAGTTGTAGGTACTCCTTACATGCTGAGGTTTACAGCTGAGTTGCTGTAAGTCAACTGGGAAATCTATGCTATGTGTAGTGTTAGTACTGAAGACCTTGGGAGCCTTCATGGCTGATTACGTTTTATTAGATGATATGTAAATTCTAATAGACACATGTCCCTCTGGTTTGTCAAGATAGTAATTCTAGTCTAGAACTTCTTACGCAGAATTCTTCTTTAAGGTAAGCAAACATTTGGAAAAAATATTTTAAGCTCTCAGCTTACTGACAAATGCCTACCGACATTTTCCCATTTGAAATAGTGACTCACCCAAGTTGGTGGAAGTGGGAGAGTCACCCAAGTAGGAGGTTTCTGTTGTTAAGCAACCTCTACTAGGCATAGGAGGGTCTTGAAATTTCTGTAGTATAACCCAGTTCCACCTCAATTCTGCTTTCAAAAAACAATGTTGGTCTGTCAGTGTTCCAGTTTCCTCTTGGTTGGTAGTTCAGGAGGACTGACATGGCTTATACTGTTCTCTTTATTTCTCCAGTGGAGGAAATCCTCTGATTTTATTTACTTATTCTTTTAGCACATGCAGATGACTATCCAGGCTCTCCAAGATGAGCTGCGGATCCAGCGGGACCTGAACCAGCTGTTCCAGCAGGACAGCAGCACTAGAACCAGTGAGCCCTTTGTGGCAGAGCTGACAGAGGAAAACTTCCAACGACTTCATGCAGAGCACGAACGCCAGGCCAAGGAACTATTCCTGCTACGTAAAACCTTAGAAGAGATGGAACTGCGTATTGAGACACAGAAACAGACCTTAAATGCACGTGATGAGTCCATCAAAAAGCTGCTGGAGATGCTGCAGAGTAAAGGTCTGTCAGCAAAAGCCACTGAGGAAGATCACGAGCGAACAAGACGGTTGGCTGAGGCAGAGATGCACGTGCACCACTTGGAGAGCCTTCTTGAACAGAAGGAAAAAGAAAACAACATGTTGAGAGAGGTAAGTGACCAAGCTCTGGGTTCGCTCCAATCGTAAGCTCTTCTCTGTCTGCTCTCCATTTCACAGCTGTAAGGAAAGAATCTTTCATCTTCTCTGTAAACTGTATTTTACATTGCAAACTTGACAGAATTTGTCCCGTTGTTTTAAAACATCTTTATGTCTTCATTGCATGTGCTTTCTGGGGTTTTGTGCTTTAGGCCCCACTTTTCCCATAGTCTCCATAAGAAGCTCTGGAGGTAAATTGTCACACAGACTGTAAAATTCCTTCTTCCGTTCTATTTCATTTTGAGAGAAAGTAGCTACCTGTATTTAGGAGAGAGCTGAGAGAAATCTTTGCAGGAGTAATGGATGATTGCTCTAGGGTTTCCATGGAAACAGTCGTCTTGCTGTGAAGGGTATTTGATAAAACTATTAGCTGCCCTGGATGCACAGCCAAAAAAAAGATTACTTAAAGGGACACTGCGGCACACATAGTAACCCCTTCCCCCCCATCCCTCCAAAAACAGAAAAGAAAAACTATTGTTATATCTGTATTGCACCTTAGAGGAGTACAATGGCAGGCATTCTTCACGATTAATCATTCTAAATTAATTAAAATAAAATATAGGCTACATATAATTATCTTAGAAAAATAAAGGAAAATGAGTTGGTTTTTAGGCAGTGTCATTAAGTTTTTTGCTAGTTAAATGCATTTTCCTCTTGTCAGCCAACTTCCTAAAGTATTCTGATATTAACTTCTAAAAGGCTAGTAATTCAGTGTGTGTTGTGTGTATACACAGGTATGTATATATATGCGTGTATTCACTAATGATAAGATTTTCTATAAAGATAATTTTGCATACATCTGTAGATTGAATGCATGAATTGATAGCTATACATGTATGTGTAATGTGTGTGTGTGAATCTAATGACCTGTTTTGGGCATTGCATGTCTACTTTGTGGTTCAGCATTTTTTGAAAGCCTGACACATACACAAGATTTAAGCCTCCTCTCTAAGACACCAGAGGAGCAAGGTCTGGCACAGAGATTTTTAAGATGAGTATTTGTAGCAAATAAATACTTCTTAATACCTCTTATTCATATGTTTTCTATGGCCTGACCCATTGTACTTGTGCTCTTGCAAGCATTTATGTAAGAAAGCTAGAGCCCATTGCATTTCTGAGCCAGATTTAGGACAGATTTATTTTTTTAGAGCGGTAATCTCTTGAGTGTCTGGAGTGAAGATAATATTATTCCAGAGTTTCTACACTACAGTTTTTCCTTTATTTAGCAACCAATGATAATTCTGTTCCAATTCTTGTATCTATTTCAGGAAGAGCCCCAAATGGCTTCCATTTGTTTCTGCTTTAAGTCCAGCAACATAAATGAAAAGCTGGCAGGAGCTGTGTAATTTTTTAGGAATGCAGTTAGTTTTGTTTCTGCTACTGATGAGTAGATGTTGAGAGATAAGAATTCTTGTTTCATTCACACATGCCTGGAAATCATCAATCATTTAAGTCCTAGCCTTGATAGTAAAAGTTTTCCTGGAGAAGGTAGAGGTGACACTGACTTTGAAAGTACAACTGCTGTTTATCTAACATTTTTAAATTAATTACTCCTTGCTGCTCACCCAGCTCTAATGCATTGAGAATAAAAAGCCAGGTATGCTGTAATTTGTAGCTCAAGCCATTGATATGGTGTGAGATGCAGCCTCGAAGCTGAGTGCCCTAGTAGCCCTGGAAACATGGTGCCATGTGCAGAGATGCCAAATTATGGAACTGGGCCACATCAGGAAGGGTTTTGTTAGTACCTATGTGTTTTCTTTGAGTTCTGAGCTAAACTGAGCTAACCGAACTCAGTCTTGTCTGCATGAAACTCAGGGCTCATGCTTGGGCTTCCAAGAGGCTGGAGAAAATCAGCAAGTGTTGCTGAACTGTAGCTGATTGCATCTGACTTCCTGAGCACCAAGTTGCTCTGCTCTGCAGGACCTGGTTCAGAGTTGCTATCATAGTTCCACACTTGGGAGTTGTCTCTCTGCAGAACCTCTTAGATGTGTCTACATCACCCTCTCAGCTAATCTTTGATTATATGTTTATCTCTATTGCCATAGTTTTAGATTATTTTAGCCCTTTGTTGCCCCAGATACTAACTATGGAATTTTTGAGCTACCTCAAAGAAATCAATCTACTTTCTTGATGGTTCTATATCTAGCATTACCAGTATCTGGAAAGGCATGCTAAACTCTTCTTCAAATACTGCTGTTAAAGGAAGCATTAGTATCTCAAAGGGATTTGTATGTGCTTGGGAGGTCAGCTTTTACGCTGCATGTTGTAACGTATTAGAAAAGCTGAGAAAAACTTTAATAGCAGTTTTGACAATCTTAGCTAAAGCAAGTTCTAAGATGTCTAAATCCACTAGTACTGTTTCTGACTTTACAAGTGTGTTAGACTTCTGGTAAAAATCTTCGCTAAAAAAAAAAAAGATCTGCATATTGAAGCAAAAAAGTATCCCTCCATTTGTCAACTTTGAAGCCTACATGTAATTCAAAGCGTAATGTTGAGACTCAAGGTCATCAGATGTTTTCTTAGACAGTACAGGTGCAGTGGCCAGCAATCTGACCTTGACAATTAATTGTGAATTCATTGATTTCTTCAGCTATTGCTATTACTGTGATAAAGATTGCACTAATTTCCTAAGGAAAGGAAATTCTTAGAGATCGCAGAGTTGCGGTTCTGTTAAGATCATAACCAAGGAGTAGCTGTACTGGTTCAGGCCAAAAAACCCTTCAGTCCAGCATTCTGTTTCACATAATGGCCATATGCAGACACCCAGGAAAGGGTAAGAACAAGGCAACCATGATACTTCCCTGTAATGCCGTCCCATCTTCCCTCGTCAGCTTAGTATCCTCCATGGATCTGCCATCCACGTACATGGTCAGTATCTTCTTGAGGCCACGTAAACTTTTGCAGCTGTAGCGTCATTTGATAAGTGGTTCTACAGGCCGGTTCTCTGTTCCAGGAAGAACCTGCCTCCTAGTAGCTTCATTGACAGCCTCTTGTTCTTGAACTGGAAGACACCGTGAACGGGGTGATCACTACTGAGACTCAGTGCCACTCACAATTTTAGATTTGTCATATGCCTTCGAAGTTCTCTCTTTTTCCAGGCTGAAAAGTTGAATGCTACTTAATTGTTCTTCATTTAGAAGATACTGCATATCTTTGATCATCTCCCAGAGCACTGTCTCAGCCTCCCATATTGGGGTTAAGAAATAGATTCTCCTGCAGATAGTGAGAGGTGTCTTCATAAGCAATTTGACTCTCTTGGGTTTTTCCTAAATGTCCTGAATTCCAGGGAACTCAAGCAGTCTTTCCATACAAGTCCGTAGGAAAGATCCTGTATCCAGCATAGGATGTATTTGACAACTCACTGATACTGTGGCCAGTCTCTTATTAACACAAAATAATGAAAAATTAAATGTCATTGAACATCTGAACACAGACATGGATCTGGATGGCCTGACTTCAGCAGATGACAGTGTGGCTGCATCACATTCCTCTACCCTAGAAAACAAGCTTAAGCTTCATAGCTTATAAAAAGAGGGCTGCTATTTTGAATACCCCTTCTTAAGTCTTAGTGCAAATTATTCATATTATTGTTGGTATTCTAGACTTAACTTTCGGAAACAAAATTATTATCATACCAACAAGAAATACTTGATGAAATCCAGCAGCTGGACTGCAGCTTCCAGAATAGCTCCCAAGTTACATTAACTGCCACCTCATTGTTCCAGACTCACCTGTTGCAGAGTTATCAGTGATGGCAGTGACAGCACATAGCTCTAAAGATAACGAAGCTTGCTGTGCTCTTTTTGACAACCTCCCTGTTCCCCCACCCAAAATGCTAGATGCACTGGGTAGACACATGTTTTTCTCAGCTATATGGAGTAGTAGATACACCAAATATCAGTGCAACTTACAGCAGAATATAATGTGATTGTATCCACATCTGGTGTTTTAGACACTTGGAGTACTTCAAGCAAACTATGATTCATAAGGACAGTCCAACATCATTACACCAACTTGGTTAAAACTTTCTCTTTTGAATTGTTCAAGAATCTCTGTCTTTAGGAATATATATCTGAAGAAAGAACTGAAATCATAAATTTGTAGCATCACAGTCAATAGAGAGGTAACTTCTTGAGAGATTTTGGAGAAAAAAGTTTAGGCCACGTTTCTCATCTGCCTAGAAGAAAGGCTAAAAACAAAACTCCTGCGTTGGTTCTACACAAGGGGAACAAAAGGAAGCCGCTCATTGTGTATTATTGTCAGATAATTGGCAAACGACTTTGGCAGTGTTGTCCCATTTTCTTACTCCTTCACAAGGGGTATTAGCACGGACTTTACAACAGTAGGTAATCTGATGACTTGTTTGTCTCTGGTTTGCTACTGACCATACATACTCTACAAGCCAAATACGCCTTTGTTCACAGCAGTGCTATGACATATACTAATTGGAGCCTCCAGGATATACTGACATATCACTGCATTTCCCCTGCTCTGGTAAGTATATCCTTTGATGTCTCAAATCATAAGAACTAAAGAGAGTGCATGAGGAGTTGTTCTCAAATGTATTCTCTTCTTTTCTTTGGCTAGTGTGCTTATTGGTATCTACCTGATACACCTATGAAGCCATCAATCCCACCATGTCTTGTATAACATAGATTCAGAGCCCTGATAATATACATGGCCCTAACTATTGGCTTTTCCTGAAAAGATGCAGTAGAAGTCATGCACAGTGCTAGTTCTTCATCGTTCATAACAGATTTACCACATAGTTATAATGAAGGATATGTAAGTCCTGCAAGCGACTTGTGATGGACTGTAGGTGTCTGTCATCAAAACCTTCAGCAAGAGGTCAAAACCAAGTCTCCCTTTAAGTTAAACTGTGATCTGGTAGGTATAGCATTCTCCTGGGAAAAAGGAGGGGTTGGCTCAAACTTTGAGGCTAAGCGGGTATTGAAGTTGGGATGAGGTGTTCATTGAAATATCAGTGCAACAGAATGGCAACATAGTTCATCATAAAGAATGAAACAGCCATGTGATTTGGTAGGCAAAAATTAGATGGTTATTCTCTAAACTGTGAATCCAGGTCTGGGACAGATGGTTGACTGCAGCCCTTTATTTGGAAACAGAAATAAGGCTCTTTATCTAGAAGATTTCTTCAGGAGTCAGGTCTAGGTTCAAGGTTTGCATGTTATAGTGGTGTGGAAAAAGGAAAGAACCAATAGCAGCTTTGCCCTTTGTGTCACAAAAAGAGTGTTTTGTATTAAATTACATTTTTGTATTTTTATTGTTTTAATAATTGGGCCCATTCAATCAAGATGGATATTTAATACAACTGCAAAGTGCAAGCGCAAAACGGAATTAAGGAGTTAGGGATGTAGCGCGTAACAAATAAAGGGTGGTTTTGTACGTAAAGCAGTCACTGAAATGAGTCATTCATAAGGGCACTCATTTACAATGAACTTAAGGAAAGAGGCTATGGCAGAAAAAGCTATTATTTCTTTTCATCTTCAGTGTTTGTTGAAATGGCAACCCCACAAAGTCCTGTTTGTGAACTGTATTACAGTTATCTCGTATGGCCTTAGTACAAGAATTGATCCCTGTTTGTAGCTATTTTGAATCGAACAGTGCTCACTTTATTCTAGGAAGTAACACTAAATTTCTGTGAGCACTCTTTATTATGTCTCCACTTAGGGTAAATATCTGTCAGAGCAGCGAGCAAGCGCATGAGGCTATAACATACGTATACTTGACTTAGCTTTAGATTATCGAACTTGATACCGTGATGGCCAAAGAACAGCAGCAGGGAGCTTAGTGAGAAGGGGTGGATGTGCCATGTAGACGTGCCATGCTCAATCAAGAGAAAAGTAGTTTGCCTTATCTGACCAGATTTTAATTAACTGTGACAAGTTTTGCAAAGAATTTCTTTTTTCATGCGTGTGTTAAAATTCTTACCCTTTTCTGCTCCAGGCTCAGAGAAGGATTTAGAAATTTTAATTGGAGCAATTAGAGTTATCTCAAAGAATACTTTTGTCCTGTTCAAAGATTTTGCAGCATAAATAGGACACACTTTTAGAGAGAATCTTTGGTTTGCTGGAGTAGATAGATTCAGTAACTGGAACTCTAACTACCATCATGCTAGGAGACATCTTTCTGATGAGTTAAAAAAATTAAGTTTCTGCTTTTTCTGCTGCTGCTTCCTTCTTTTGACATTTTAGAAGATGATAGCAGGGAGAAGTGATTTAAATCAAGATAATTTAAATAATTATGTCTTTATTAGAATCACTTGATTTGTCTAGAAATAATTTTAAAACATAGAGTTTTTGTAGAACAAAATTTGAGAAAATTTATTCTTTATACATTTTGCTTTTTTTAACACCATTGTAGTTTGGAGTCTCTTATGTGCCACTTTATAAAAGAATGACAGTTAAAAATGTTTAAACATATATAAAATTATTTTCATCTTTCCTCATTTCAGAGGTTGGTAGCTTGATAGTTCTTAGAAAGTTGAAAAATCAGAGTGAAAATAGCATATTTGTTTCATGTCTTTCCAGACTACAAAGAAATCATAAACACCTTCTTATTCTTGTATAGCAAATTTTTGATTTTTATGTAATCATTTCATATAATGTGTAGGAATTAACTGAGTGGAAAAAAGCAGAATTGCAGTCATCCATCAGAGTGTTTTCTCTGTATTACAGTTATAATGTCCTCAGTGAAAGAATCCATAAAATTTCAAGATGTTTATTCATGTGCTTTTTCTAGCATAGGGGGCTAAAATTACAGAGATTTACTTTTTTATTTACTGTTGTATATAAAGTACTTATTTCAAGCATTTTTTTCTGTGTGAATAAGCTACTTAGTCTTCAAAGAGTTCTTTTGTTTTTATTCACACAAGATAAAACTTCAAACTAGTTCATTTTAGCACCTCCATCCCCCTTAGATGGACTTTTTAAAACTATGTGAAACAATTTAGAAATGCATAAACAGGCTGGGGATTAGAGGTTCAAAATACGTAAACTTTAATGTCCTTTGGTATTTTGTTATATTAGAGGATTTTCTTTTGTCAATTTGTGTTATATGATTTGCTTTATTTACAAATTACAGCTTAAGTGTACTTTCCTCGGAGATGTTAGTTGTCCTGCACTTTTCTTCAGTAGAGATGAAATTTGTGGAAATTGGTTTCTGCAAGTGTGAAATTTTGCAGTAGAAGAAAAAAAATTGAAAATACTGTTAAGTTGGAAGCTAATTTAACTAGAAAATACATGTTTTTGCACCTTAAATAAGAGGGAAGAAAGGCACAATGAAGAATAATGGTACATATGTAAATAAAGTTCTAAATGATTAAGATTTTAGTTTTTAATTGACTTTTCTCTAGCTTTTGAATTCACACTTCTGTAGTCAGATTTCAACACAATTATGTGCTGCTTAAAAGTAATAGGATGATTTGAATTGGTCTCATCTTTATCTTGCTTTTATTCTAATGTTGAAGTTCCTAGGGATTTTTCTTTAGTTTCTTGGTGATTGGAATACTCGGATGCACTGGAAACTGGTTTAATTTTCACTTTAGATGATACCTTTATTAACAGACTTAAGTATACTAATATCTGAGGTGTTGGTTGGATTTAGAAATCACCATCTGAATGTATTCATAAAATTGCAAAAACCAGAGATGAATTTCTTTAGCCAGGGGTAGCTGAGCTTCAAAGCAACTGGCACCATTCTTTCTTGATGTGTATGCAATTTTATGCACATCTTTCAAAATTATGCTCTTTATTAAAATGATCAATTTATTTTTCAGGGAATTATGTTGATTGTGTTCGCAAATGCAGGAAATTACAAATGTAAAAATATAGAAATAATTTGAGATATATTAATATTTCTCCATTCTGCCACTGAAAGCTAAGTATGTAACCTGTATTTCACAATTACGAAGGGTATCTATGCGCTGCCTTCCTTCAGCAGCCACGCTTAAATCTGTGTTCTTGGGAGGTTCAGTCTGCCTGTAGCCTTGTTTTCAGGCTCTTTAGAATCGTAGGCATGTTGCCAAAATTAAGTCCTTACTGTGCAGTCAAGAGGTGGGAGGTGGTGTTTTTCAGCAGGTTATATCATCCACATCACAGTGGAATTACTTAAGATGATAGAAGTAGGATGGTTCCTTTGCCTAAGTGCAAAGCATCACTGCAAACAGTGGAGATAAAAGACAATTCTAAAGAAAAGCTTAGAAGAATTTTCTATTTGGGAAAATGCTGTGCGATGTAGAAAGCAGACACTGTTGTGTCAGCATCGTTTTAGTGATGTGCTGTTCTCCTACTGCGTATTCTATCTATTCCATTTCCATAATAGTAGTTACTTTTACATTCTCAGGTCACAGACTGTGTCTCTGCACAACTGGAAATTATCTACTATGTAATTGCACTACTGAAATTAATATATTGTTCAAAATAGAATTGGCATCTAATTTTTTTTTTTACCTTCTTATCTTTTTTTTTTTCTCAGCTTCTAAAAGTTGACAAGAATTTATTTTTTCAGAAATTACCACCCTAGAATGCAAACATACTTGTTAAAATAGCTTCTCAGGAAACACACTAGTATTTAAAGACAGAAAAACCTTCTACTGGATTTTCTTGTTACTACCATTCACAGGCATCAACCTAATCAAATGTCCTTGTGCCAAATTTATGCAAAATTCTTCTTGTGGCCCTTGTAATTTCTATCTTGCTCACTTCACAGCTATGTAAGAATACTTAATCTTACAAGTTAGGTAGTATTTTTGGTATTTTGAAAAGCAGTATACAACTCTACCTTTCTCATTCAAATAATTAAACATATGGAGAAAGTTGCATATCTGACTGCCATACAAAATGTTTTCTCTTCACCATGTCTATTGAAAATAGGAGTTTGTGGATGCTTTTAGGATTTTTCTTTTAGCTGTTTGAGGGGAGTGGGTGGCTAAACTGTGTGTGTGGGCACACATACAATTTGTTGTTAGGTTAACTGATATCACAGCTCATATTCTATGGGCACCAAAGTATTTTTATGTCATGTAATACTAACATTCTAACAGTATTCACATTTCTACATACAACATTAGTGTGTGGTGTGAGGATAATATTATTTTAAGACAAATAACGATGCAGTGGGTTGATCCTGGTTGGACGCCAGGTGCCCACCAAAGTGCCTCTATGACTCCCCTCCCCAGCTGGACAGGGGAGGGAAAATACAAGGAAAGGCTCATGAGTCAAGATGAGGACAGGGAGAGATCACTCACCAATTACGGTCACGGATGAAACAGACTCGACTTGAGGATAATTAATTTAAAATTAATTTAATTTATTACTCTGATTTGATTGGTAATAAGAAATAAAAACTAAATCTTAAAACACCTTTCCCCCACCCCTCCCTTCTTCCTGGGCTCAACTTCACTAATGATTTCTCTCTACCTCCTCCCCCCCAGTGGCACAGGGGGATGGGGAGCGGGGGTTGCGGACAGTTCATCNTTGGTGTCTGCAGGGTTGTTCCTCTCACATATTCTCACTCCTCTCTCCTCAGTCTGCTGTTGTGCAGCAGTTTTTCCCCTTCTTAACTAAGTTATCCCAGAGGTGCTACCACTGTTGCTGATGGGCTCAGCCTTGGCCAGTGATGGGTCTGTCTTGGAGCCAGCTGGCATTGGCTCTATGGGACGTAGGAGATATGTTCTTCTTCTTACAGCAGCAACCTCTGTAGCCCCCTTGCTACCTTGGCACATAAACCCAACACAAACGAAAAAGTGGAATAGATACTATATTATTTATCCTGTATTCCCACTTGTTGGTTTGAAACCTTTAACTCCTTTATGTGGTAGAACAAGTTGTTTCAGCTTTCTATCATTTTATTCCTTAGTGAGCAGTCTGAAGCATGCTAGTTCTGTGAATTCACCAACAGAAATATCACATGGACTTTTATGTCCTCCTGTCTGCAAACTCTGAGCTTCTAGAGCAATGTGCCCTCCAGCCATGTACTTTAAGCTACGTTCAAGGCCCAGTGGAGAAAGATTTTCATTATGCATAGTTAAACATTGGTACTCTGAGATAAAAAAGTTGGAAAAAGAGAGTTATCAACATAACTGCACCCTATAGCTTGTTGAAACAGAAACCACAACATTATTGTTTTCAGTAAGCATCTAGTCAAATAAATTATGTATATGTCTTCCATGAGAAACTAGTAAGAGTTTAGATTAGTTTGTTGGTAAGATGATGAGGTTTTAGCAGACTGAGCTGTCACTTCAACAGTTTATTTTGAGTAAGCAGGTAGTCAAAGTTGTAGTTTCTGTTGTGCCTTTTTAACTGAGGCTGTGATTCTGTTGAATGAACTTTCACGTATCCTTTCTTTGATATGAGAAATGATAAAACAAAATGTATGAACTGGTAACATCAGAAAGCAGCAGCATTGAATTATGCTACGTATTAGAAAGAGACGCTTCTAGTAATTTTGTTTGTGGGACACAAACAAAAGGCTAACTCTTGCTTTCTTTTCTGCTGGTACAGGAGATCCATCGTCGATTTGAAAATGCTCCTGACACAGCCAAGACAAAGGCTCTGCAAACCGTTATTGAGATGAAGGTAAATGATTGCATATAGGCAGCAGTAGAGTTTGTTTTCTGGAAAATGGTTTTTCATGTGAGGGATGACTCTGCCAAATACCATATACTTCTGTCAGTCTTCTAATTTAAAATAAATATATTTATTTTATTATTTATTATTATTTTAATTTTTATTATTGATCAGTGAAGAGATGGAGCTGCTTCATGACACAATAGAAACCTGCCTTCTGTCTGACTGCAGCAGATTTCTTTCAGTTACCCAAGAGTCCATTGTATTACAAGGATGGGAATGATGGATTAGTGGGTTTTTATGATGATGTGGGTTATTTTCTTTTTATAGTATCAACATTTGAAATACTGCTTTGTGTTCTGTGTATCAACAAAGTTAGCAATTTGCAAACTCAAAACCCACTTAAAGAATGGGTCACGTAGCTAGAAAGATGTCTATATGTCGTTGTAAACCTAACTTTTCTAGATGAATTTGTGATTGAATTCTTAAACCATTAACTTAAGTGTGTAATGGAACAATGGCAATTTGCCAATAGCTCAGGAGCCACAAGTGGAGTGTGTGGTTTACGCAGCTTTATGCAGTCATATTTCATATTGTATGATCCATAAAGTACATCATATAGGATTTGGAAACTGTCTTTGCAAACTATTCCATTTTTGTATCCTCCCTTTCTCCTTCCTTCTTTATCTGCCCCTTTTTCTTTTATTTTCCTTCTTTTTTTCCCTTCCAACTCTTTCCATCCATCTCAATGTTTTCCATAGTCATTTCCCATCTATCTACTCTGGAGCCTTTCATTTACCATCTTTCTTTTATTAGTCATCTTTGTGTCCACAGTAATGAAAACTAATTGACCATCTGGTAACAATAAGCCATCTTTACTATCAAAAGAGAAACACTGATATTTCTGGGAAATTATGTGAGCACTGAAACTAAATACTAATTTACCGCTTCACCTTACTACCCCTCTAATCTTTTGTTGCAAAAGTCCACTTTACCAATTTTAACTTAAGCATCAAAAATTAAACAAGACATCTGACTAGATCTTCATGATGTCCTTTATAAAAATCTTACCTCATGAATGAAAACCTGTATGTGAAAGTCTTTCATGCTTTTTTTCAGCTGTGCTTTGATTATCAGATAAA
>VXBL01006133.1:201259-398233 GCA_013400195.1 Aramus guarauna | reverse complement strand
AAAAAAAAAAAAAAGGAAAGGATTGGTCCATGAAAGAATGGGGGATGGTTTCAAATCCTACCTGTATTTCAGGAAAGACAAAATAGTTTTAAGAAATTAAATAAACAAAATAGACTGCTTTAAGAGATTACAATTCGTAAAGACCTATCTGTGTTCATGAGTATGCATGAAGCTCTGTGTGCTGTCTGAATCTATTCTTGCTGTTCCTAATGCATAAGACTTCTAAAGAAACAGTAAACCAATTAGATTGAAAACCTCTGATCATCCTGTAAAACTATGAGGATAATGCTAGATTGAATTTCTGTTTTTTTCCAGATATATATTTTTTTAACCATGGAAATGTTTTATATGTTGTAATATATGTGACAGAATACTTGAAGGATCCTCTGCTGCTTTATCTACTCAAAATTAGATTGTCCAGTCAAAACTAGATTGTTGCATCTTTGTTTATGGTGCTTTTTATGTTCTCCATTTGTGACCTTACTTTAATTAATAATAGCACAAACCCATGGCTTTTTGCCATTGTTGCAGTCCCATTTTGCTGTTCATTCATTATACTGTTTTATGTTGGCTTTGCGTTACAAGGCAACCTTTTTTCATGTTCCTTTATTTATTCATCATATACTGTGTCCCTGGCCCTAACCATGTTTTCTTTCATTATTAAATTCTTGGTTTCCTTGAAAGGTATAAAAAATTTGAAAAATAAGTATTTGAGCACTCAGCCAGATGCTCTGTAAAGAGGTGTAGACTGATTTCTGTAGGAATTTCAGGATTAAATTTCAAGGGCAGGTACATGTCCAACAGATTATTTCCTTAACTCCAATGGTATGTTAACAAATCATCTAACTGTGTATCTTTATCTGTCTCTTCTAATTGTTTTCAGGATTCAAAAATTTCTTCCATGGAGCGTGGCCTCCGGGATTTGGAAGAGGAGATTCAGATGTTGAAGTCAAATGGAGCTCTAAGCACAGAGGAACGTGAAGAGGAAATGAAGCAAATGGAGGTGTACCGTAGTCATTCCAAATTCATGAAAAATAAGGTATTCAGAAAACAAATGACAGTAATAAGATAAACTGAGCTCAGCAAACAGAGAACTTTTCATACTTCAGTACAGTCTGGGTTCCCATTCAAGTGCTGGGAAACAGAATTTATTTATATTCTACCATGAAGCCACTAAAATATTTAAAGTATATATATTTAAGTATTTAATATTTAAGAGACTTTTACATTCAAATTTGAAAATATTATTATGGAGGTATAATGGCCCAAATCCTGCTTTCAGTGTCACACCTAACTTTCTTTTATTTCAGGATTTTGTGTTTATCTTTAGACCATTGCTAATCCATTATAGCTTCAGGTTTTATTTGATATATAGCCTATTGGAAAAGAGTGTTTCTTTTTTCAGCTGTTCTGCTATAACTAGTAGATCTTTGTATGATGCAAAGGCTGAAAAGAGGATGAACTGTCACTATAATGGCTTTCTATTACACTCTCCTTCCAGTAGTGGAGTCAGAATGAGAGTAGATTCTACAACAGTGGTGGTGCCAACATTAATTTACGCTGTTGGGAATACAGGACAAACGCAGCAGTGAGACATGTTGATCCTCACGTGTAAGGATGGACACTGATTACTGAATTGTCTGTAGCCAAAAGTCAATTCATTCTTTGTTTCTGCCAAAGAGGTGTTTCTCAGTCTTTTAAGTGGGCCCTAACATTTTCTAATGAAGATTCAGGCCACCTTGTACTGTAAATTTAAGTATATTTTGAGCAGTCCTGCTTTTCTTATTTAGCTTTTGCATACTCCCTGTATACTCCCTATACAAATCCCTGGAACAGAGGTTGAAAATTACTAGGTTCTGAACAATTGTAACCTACTGCATTTGTCCTACTTGAAATTATTTGTTGAAAAAAGAATGCTGGAGAAAGTTTCTTGGAGAAGTGTTACTTGCCATAAAGTAGAAACATGTAACAAGTATGTGTTTCTTCCACTTCCCTCACTCCAGCTCACTGATTTACCTCAAGATAACCACATCTGTTCTTTTATACTTTTGCCCTTTATCCTACTGTGTTGCTTCTAGAAATTGAAGGATATCCCCTTTGAATTAGGAATGGAGAGACCATTTTAGCACCTGTTGCTTCCATCCTTTCTTCTTTCCTTCTTCCCTTGTTAGCAACTCTTTGATTTCCCCTCCTCCTCTCCTTCTGTGGGCCTATAGATCTGTTTCCTACTCAATTTCTGGATCTCTTCTATCTACTGTGTCTGCTCACTTACTTTCCTGCAGAAAATTTGCTCCTTTTTTATAACTATTCACTCATGATTCATAGCAAGCTCCAATCTTGATATCTTGCTGTCTTACCTTGTTTTGTGATTGCACAACATTTATTTTTCAGTATTATGTAGTAATCTGTGGCTGTATCTTGACAATTAACTTTTAACTCTTAAACTGAAAAATGTCCCTTTTTCTGTCCTAATTTCCTCATGAATTCCAGTTTTGAAACCGTTTGATGAGGTGCACAATGCTTGACATGTATAAACGTAACTATAAATACACATCTTTGTTTCATAATCAAATTCTTGTGTGGCAGCCTGTATGAAATTACAGAGACATTAAACTTCTGAGAAGACTTAACGAAGAATGGAAGAGAAAATGAGTGACCAGCGTTGATTCTTTTGTTCAGTTCTTTGTCACTTTTAGTTCCTTGGATTGAAACAGGCTAACTAGAAGCTGACAAATAATAAATATTTAAAAGCATAACAATGTCGTGACAGGTAGAGCAACTGAAGGAAGAGCTAAGTGCCAAAGAGGCTCAAGGGGAGGACCTGAAAAAAAGAGTGGCTGGTCTCCAGGCCGAGGTCTCTGCAGTAAGATTTATCTTTTGTGTGCAGTGGCCATTCACTGGGGCTTGCTAGCTCTCTGGCTTTCGGGGTAACTTTTCTTCTCTTACCTTCTTTATGACTTGATATAACAGTAGAACTAACAGCCTGCTCAGCCTTTTAGCTGCCTTTTTGTTGACATGGTTTTGGTGTCCATAACATCACTCTTCAACTGAACATCTATATTGGTTTTGTTACTGGGTTTTTTTCATGGTATGAGCTGTTCTAGAAGTAACTTATTCTTCTCTTTCGAAGCAGATTTTCTAAAGTATTCAGCACCCATTTTGGGGCCAGACTTTCAGGAGATTTGCTTTCCCTAGTAAAACAAAAATAATTTGAAAACATGTGCAGAACCCTCTTAACATTGTTTCACAAAAAAATAACAAAAGCTGGATGCTGAACGCTTTTTAAAACTGATTGTTTAATTTTAGCAGCATGAATTTCGGTTATTCCTTTGCTGTGAAATCAGTGCATTTGCAGAATGATCATAGTGTCTTGACAAGAAGAGAGATGCGAGCACTTAATGCTGCCTTAACTTCTCTTGCAACTTGGAATGGTATGCGCTGCATTCCTCCGAAAGAGCTTTAGCACATTGGCAGTGAGGGCTTACAGCTCTGAAATGGGGATTTCTAGAGAGAATGATCTTAGGGTGCTACTTGGGAATATTAATGTAATGAAATGTGGTTATGTTTAGATGAGAGCATTTCACCAAAGCACAAGTGTTTAGGGTAAACTACTGTTCTGAGATGACCCCAAAAAGAATGTGTCTTTTCAAAGAAAGACCGAACTGGTTTGAGAAAGTTTTACTGTAATTCAGGCAACCTACTAGTTAAAAAAGTTTGTGTCATCTGAAATTTTTAAGGAGGCACTTTTGTTTAGATACTCCAGAAAACTTAACTAGCAGTAAATAGTTCTTCTATTCCCAGCTATTCTGCTCTGCCTAGCAGTATTGTGCCACTGGCTGTGTTGGCCAGTAGCTGACAGCAGAAATAGTGCTGCTAATGTCAATACTTTAGTATCTAATTTAGGTAGGTGGTGAATCTGTGGACATACTTGCTTTTAGTAAAAATATGAAAAAAACCAACCAAATATGTTTGAATTAAGTGAACAATAAACTGTTGAATAGTTCTATAAATTAAATTCTTCTCATACTCCTTCCCATTATTCCATTTTAAAAAACTTAGTTTGTGTAAGGTTTTTTGAGATATATGTCCTCCTCCTCCTTCTCCTCGTCTTCCTTATCTTGTCATGTACACTGTTTCACACTGAAACACAGGAGTCCTTAATATAAATTATGGCTTATATCAATTTAATTTTCTTCTTGTCACATTCCCAGCAATGGAAGATGATCTGTACAATTTTTTTTAGTTTGTAATGTCATTTCATTTCTGTTTTGAAGCATTAGACAACATACTTCTGTGATTGAGGGTTTTGGATTTTTTTTAATGTCACAAATAAAATTGATCAAGTTAAAAAGGGGAAAACTGTTTAGTTTTGGGACATATGTCCATCTCTGCTATATAATATGTAAAAGTAAAAATATAGCTATTTTATTCTGTGAGGTATATTGCAGGCAAACCAGAAAGATGGTTATAAACTTGGACGTAAGTCTACATTTAGACTTCCCTGTACTTTTTTTTTTCTTTTTTTCTTTTTTTCTTTTTCCTTCAGATTTACATCAAAATTGTCCTGGGTGATGATTGCACTTAAAGTGAGATTTCATCTCATTTCAGTGCTTTACTTCAACATTTATTACTGTTTGTCTTTTAAACTGATAATCCAACCTACATTTGTTAAAATAAATTGGCATTTCCTTACTGATTTAATTCACTAAATTAAATCAAGGAAATTGCTCTTGACAAAGTGCAATTCCACAAACAGTTTTCATGTTGTTCTGATGTATATTTGCATCTGCTTTAAGAAGCTTCCATGAATTAAAAGTTATTTCTTAGAAGATTGAAATGCTGGTTTTGTATATAGTGGGAAAGTGAAGGTGCCTTTAAGTACTCTGTAAGCATGAGGCTGGATTGATAGATGGAGAGATGGATGGAAACTCGCTGGTTTGACATTTCAAAGCAAATATCGTGCTTCTGAGAGAGACCTGTAGGTATCTCATCTTTTCTGATACTACAGTGAAAGGGTACATTGTCATTACAGTTCTGCTTCATCTTCATTAAAACCTTATCCCTGCTAAGTAACTGGTTTGGGTCAGTCCTTTGAAAGATGGCTAAGAATAGACTGCCTCTGTTAAAAAAAACAAACAACAACCTCTCTTGAAAAATTGATCCTATTGCTCCCCCTTCTTTTTCCTTGTATCTTATGACACAAATTTGTGCTGGCCTTCCATTCAAGATAACTGAAGGCTTCGCAATTCTGTGGGATAAATTTAGAATATCATACTGTTTGGTGAAGTTGTAGTTATTTTTGTAAAGAAGGTATAAATTATTTTTTCCTTTGCCCATCTTTCTTTTTCAGATTGGTCAGGTGAAGCAGGAGCTGTCACGCAAAGACACTGAGTTGCTGGCCTTGCAGACAAAGCTGGAGACCCTCACGAATCAATTCTCTGACAGCAAGCAGCATATTGAAGTTCTGAAAGAGTCTCTTACAGCTAAAGAGCAAAGAGCTGCCATCCTGCAGACAGAGGTGAAATACTCACTGACTTTTCATAGAGAAAGAGACATAAAGTGCTATTTCTTTTTTTACTTATGTTATACAATCCTATAGCCACTCAATACTGCTTGTTCTGAGCATGTTCTATGTTTGATTATATGTTTGATTCTCTAGGCCAGGGGATTGATCATAAAGGCAAATGTGCGTGTACAAGTGCACACATAGTCTTGTGGATAAATACACACTTGTACAACTTACTCCGCTAACATGCAGTCACTAATACTATTTTTCCTAGGCACAGCTAAATTGTAAGTTGCAATGCCTGAGCTGGGGGGATTTATTTTCAATGACCTTGTAGCTACAACAGAGCAGAGAAGGGAAGAGTGTTCCAGTAGTATACAACTCACTGAGGCTTCACTACTGCTGTAAGCATGTATGGGAACTCTTGCATGTAAGCCTGTGCTTACACCTGAGATGTGGGCTTTCATGTTTTATGATGCATATTCCAAGATAAAGGAAAAATATTTTCAAAACTGTGTTTCAATAACAAATGTTTAATAAATTCCCATATTATGTAGGATACAAGTGTATATCTGAACATCAAATGGATAATAAGGATAGCATAAATTTATTACTTTTCATACTTTTTCTTCAAGAACGTCCAAATGTTGTGTGAAGAGAGCATTTCAATTCTCTGGCTTGGAAAATTGTAGTGTTAGTAGAAGTCCAAAAGATGGCGGTCATGCATCAAAAAATATTTGTGGTGTTACAGCTGAACCAGTGCAAAGCCAATGGAGCTGTGAAATATGCATGTAGAAAATTTGTGGGTAACACTGGTAGAAAGCTTCCGTATAACGAGAGCGTAAGAATTTATTTTAATGTTTTACCCTCGTGTAGCTTTCCTTTATCCATGTTCAGTGAATCTGTGGGTCCACGTGCAAAAAGCAAGTTATGTAGTAAATATCTTTTGATCTTCTAAGATGGCTTTTCTGATTATTCTAAGATTTACATAGAAGTTGAAATTGCATTAGTCAGTATAACTGTGAAAGTGTGCTAGTTTACAATCACGAATTCATGTTAAATTTGTTCATTCTTTTTTACTAGTCAGGAATGTACCCTGGATTCATACATGTTTATTTTTAAAAATATTTACATTTCAAAATATCATTGGAAGTATGTATTAGGTAAATAAACAATTTAAAACGTAAATTGCAGGCTTTGATCTATTACAGTGATTGAAAAAAATATATATTAAATCACTGTGCAGTATGGTGACAAACCAACGAAGCTACAAACACATTTCTCTTCGTACTTTACTGCCCATGAGAGATGAAGTTCTCAAAAGAGTGCACTTTATTAACAAGTTAAAAAACTTCAGTAGATGGTCATAATTTCAGCTGTTGTGGTAGGTAAATATTTATTCAAATAAAATGCATGGCATTTAAATAAAATACTTAAATAAGGCTCAGTTATATACCATTGATAGATACTCTTGATAGCTATTCAGAACATTTTGATTTTATTTCAGCTGATGGCCAAACAAGTTTTTTAATATAGAAAACTATTCTACTCTCTAACTTGTAATATTACTAAATAATCATTCAGAATATTTGTTCTTCAATAGGTTCTTCAAAATGAGATTCTCATATAGCACCACAATACAAAACCAAATCTGATTCTTCCTCTGAAACATGCAAACTCTTTTTTACTAATAAAACGTGGCTGAAAGGCAGGGTGTGGGGGAAGAGATATATATTTTCTACTTACTGCTTTAAGTAGAATTTAATAATTTAAATTTAATAGATTTAATGGAGTCAATATAGTCTAGCGTGTTCTCCACAGTAAGGTGTAGCAATCTGGTATGAATATAACACATATAAAGTGTTGTTGATTATCAGGCTATTCCATTGTGTCAGCGTAAATATTTAGAATGATCCATTTATGTTCCTGAGAATTTTTGTGTAAATCCAAGAAGATATTTATACTTTTTGAAAGATAATCACATCTTTTTCACCCTTGCTGATGTTCTTGACAGAAAGCTCAACAATTGAATCATCATACACAGTTACCTTTCTTCTGTCTTCACGAGTTATCTTCTCAAGTGTAAGAGTGAAACATGTCGATAAAATGCAGTGTTGAGACATTTGTTGCTGCATCCTGTCATGTATTTGCATTTTTTTAAGGAAAAGATATCTTTCTATACAAGAGTTTTCACTGGAAATAGAGTAGGAACCTGAGAATCCTGCCTGGCCTCGCTTGTTGACAGCAGTGGTCAACATTAAAATGTAACTGGCTTCTCTCTGTACACCTTGAGAGAGTTATGAGAAGGGAGAGAGGTGCATTTTCTGTCATATATTGGCAGACATCTTCTTAGTGGATTGGTGTTTTAAAGTAATTTTTAAATAAACATTTTGAGAGAGAAGAGCATACCTTCATAAGCCTCTGCCTTTTAGTCTTCTGTTAAAGAAAACTGCAGTTAGAGTGGGGAAGAGATGTTGGTAGAGTAATTCAAAAGTGGATTTGCCACCTGCCACACTAGAACTACAAAAAACAGTGAGCTGTTTGTGGGGTGTTTATCTGTTAGGTGGAGAGCATATTGTGGTTAACTTTTCAATGTGTGAAGGATCCTTTAAAAAATAGCTCTAAAAATGTACAATCTCTTTGTAAACAAAACAAAAAATAAATCAGTATTGATTTTGGAGTTAAGACTTAATCATATAAAGTTTGTGTTTTGCCTAATGAGCATCTTACATTAGGTCAGTGCCAGAAGGTATGTGGTTTCAGGTAGAGGCTAAATTAATCGAGAACATTCCCCTTTATTTTCGTATACTGCCTAAGCTGGCATGTTTCTGTAATTGATCTGTTCCATATGGTAAATTCAGATTAATATTCAGTAGAAAAATGAATCCAGTCCCCTGGAAGTATTTTATTTACTCTGAATGTCTCAGTAGAACATAAAATTCTCTAAGGGTCTGTCTTTATTGGGGCTTATACTGGCATTTTGAAACTACAGTAGTCTCTCCTGCATCAGAGACACTTAGGGAGCGGATCACATTTAGTGAGGAATGTGTCAATGGGAGTGGGGTGTCTCTAAAAGACTTGTTAGCACCAGCTACATGAAGACCTATGTGAACACCAGCAAACATTAAGCTCAGCTCACAGAACTGAGTTCACTGTGTTTAGGTATTTAGTACCTTGTGCTAGAGATTGTGGAAGAACAGTTCAACTGATTTCTGACCTGAGCAGGCCCAGGAGGTGGTACATCTGCCCTGCATTGAGTTTATAACCCTAGCAAGAACAAAACAGGTTCTGCACAAAGCCAGGTGTGTGCACCTCTGCTCCATGGCATAGTCATGTAATCTAAGTTATCCAGGTAACTGACTGTGTGTTGATAATGAATTCACTCTCAAGTCTCCTACAGACCGTACTGTATATTGCTGCAATTTGTATAGGAAGGTGAAGAGTCAACTCTAATAAGATCAATGTCAAAAATAGGGAGTTAAGTCTTGTGAACTACCACTGCCTTCAAAATCAGTCAGTAAACATAGCTTTTAAAGTCTTAATTACAGGCTATGCTATCAGGAAAACAGCTTAACTCTTTATTGTGTTTATATGATGTGTTTGCAAGATAGTAATAGAATGTGACAAAACTGATCCTTTTTTAAAATGTACTCATTTCAGGTACTTGGAGACTGCACAAAGCAATATCTGCAGTATGATAAACGCAACATTTCACCTTGCATACCGATTATAATTAATGTCTTCCTCTGCATTTCTCAATTATCTTTGAATTCTGAGTGCTGACAGAATGACTTCAACATCTACTTTAAAAAATAGCTGGCTCTTTTTAGAACCCATAGCAAGCTCTAAACACATATTTCAGGAATGATTTTCTGTCTGTTCCTTTTGCTGCCGTTAGTGTAGTTGTACCAACAGAGAATAAAAGTTTTGAATTTTGCCATTACGAACAAATCAAGGCTTGGATATAACACAGGAGAGACTGTACTTTCTGATATAACTGAATGGAGTATGGCTTGGTTCACTGATTTAAATCAGTAGTTCAGCTGTGGTTTAAACAGGTAGCAGGAAGATGGCAAGAATCACTCAGTCTCAGGAAAAGAGTAGAACACTTTTTTTTTTTCTAGGCATCACTGCTATCTTCCTAAACCCAAGTGGGAATCACTGGTGTCGTAATACCCTGATTGCTACTGTACAGTGGAGATGATGGTAAAAATGGGAAAAAACATGTGTGCAACCTAAGTCCTATTGACTCAAGCTCCTGAGCAATTTCTGAAATTCACTGTGGACTTTTGAAAATTTTAGTGATTTCTCTAAGCTACAAGTTGGGAATATTCTTAAAACTAAGACTTTAGTTACAGAATCCAAGATTTTAAAAAAGGCTTAAGAATAAATTTAAATTAAATATTATGTCATGTATTGTGTTTATTCTAGTAGTCATTGGAGCTATTAATGCTCTAGTTTTTCTTAGAAATTTGGAATTCTACATGCTTAATGTATAGATGCTATACATATATAAAGCTATACGTACTAGGAACAGAGCCATAGAGTATTATTTACTGCTACTGGAAAATTCTGTGAAGACAGATTAATAGTTCCCAACACAGCTTTGCGTACATTGTTCCTACAGTGAAGAAATTGAAGTCTTCTGTATGGTACCCAACTGAAAAGAGGTACCTGCTGTACCTGTCCCTAGGAAGGGTATTATGTTGAAGGTGGCAACAAATATGCTTATTTTGCTAAAGCTTCATGGGAAATTGGATGATATGTTCAGGTCAAGTGAACAAGCCCATTGTTATACGGAGGACTAGCAGTTGCCTGAGCTGTACTGTAATATTTTACTTGCCATGCATAATTAAAGACATGGCAGTCTATTACTGTGAAAGCAGTTAGGTTAACCCAGGGTTAAGACCGCACCATCCAAGACGCAGAAGTCAGGAGAAGGGGCGTCAGCACCTCAGTAGCTGTTTGCCTAGTCGTTTCCATGTGCAGAGAAAATCTTAAGCTGACTTTGTTGGAGTTGGCATCACCTGACTCCCACAGACCTCAATTCTTGTCACTGTGGGAGGATGCCATACATAAACTGAGCTGACATGAATAAACAAGTGCAGTGTTCTGCCAGGAATAGTGCTAAGGTGATGATTGTGTGTCCTGCCAGCCTTTGAAAATATTCTTGAAAGTGTTTTCTGTGGTTTCCTAGGCAGGGACCTCACACAAATAAAACCAGGAATGCAATTTACCCCAAACCGTAAGCTAATATAGAGTTCAAAGAGAATAATCAATCAGAAAATAGAAAGCATTCTGTGGATAAATTTCTGTTTGCCGATGTTCTCTTTTCGCTTAATACTGTGCTGTAGGCATTCTGGACTGTCTCAAATATTTTGCAACACAACTGTTGAGAGTATGTGGATTCACTTGTGAGGGAGATTTTCAGTTTCCCTTCAAAAATGAATGAAAGTGGCTGTTAGCTTTAATAGTAGAGATATCCAGAGAAGAACATACCTAATCAGTCTATAAATCTGTGTGTTTTTAAAAAGACGACAAAACCTGATCCACCTGCTAAACTTTTCATTACAAATACTAGCAATCCTATAAATCATATTTGGGTAGTACCTGGTACTCTAATATGACTGCAGAATATACTCCATGCCCCACTTGCTGGGTGAGAGGTCAGGAATGTGATTTTAATAACGCATGTGTAAGTGAGAAGGCTCCAGACGTAGAGGTGGCAGTGGGATTGCAGTGCTGATGTGGGGAGAGCAGGGCAGTTCTTTCCCCCACTGGCAAGTGCTTATTGCTCTGTGTAAAAGGAATCAGACAAAACAGCAAAGGATTTTGTGGGCGTAACGTACTGTAAATGTAGAATCTCAGAGGCAACTTTTCCATTAGCAAATCGAAATAAAGTGGAATTAGAATAACACATAAAAAGTAAATGTTGCTCGAAATACCGTAAGCATAGTGACCACCTAAATTCTTTCCCTAGCTGAAGTTGTCCAAGTCATTTTTTCACTTCATGTCTCTGCTGGCCTATGCTGTGCAGAAAGACCAAGAAATTCATTGATCACCCTGTTTACTCTGTGTGACTGATGTCCTGTAATGGATTCAGCTAACAGGAACCAAATCTGATACTGTCAAATAAGATTAGCAGCCAAGCTGACAGATTTGAGCTCTGTCTGAATCCTGAGTTGATAGGGGTCAGTGGGTTTCTTTTGGTATCTTGAGCAGGTTGGTGGTGTTGGATTTCGTATTCCACAATGGTCTTTGAGATTAGTCTGTGCTCTGTAGTGACCTTTTTCTCCTCATCAAATTTATATTCCGATAGCTCTGATTCCTTCTTCTATTTCTTTTGTCCTGTGAGCTCTGTTGTTTCATTTGTATAAGACAAATACAGAAGGAAAAGCAAAAACTCCTCAACATGCAGTTTTGAAGTTTGAGGATACTGTAGAATTCCCAGAGTGTGTTTCTAAATTTATTGAGGCCATGGGAGCTCTAAGTATGTTTGTGTCCCAATTGCACGCACAATACCCTGTACTGTGTCATTTTTTCCCTTTTATCTTTAATATAAAACTGCATCCTGCTGAAAAAGCATGTTACCTTTTAATTATTGTGTTGCTATTTAAATATTCTTAGCCATCCTAAGGTAACCCTCTTTCCATGTTTTGATCTGCAGTGGCCGCAAACACTTCTGCTTTCATTACCTCCAGGCTGAGCCAATACTCTGATTAAAACCTAGAACATAGTGACTGGTACTAAGAGTCAATGTTTAAATCTCTGAACATTAGTAATGTTTCAAATAAAGGGGTTGGTTTTCCTACATATGAGAGAACTTCTCAACAACACGTTGTGTTGGCTTCTACTTTGAGGAAAATATTCCAGACTTGTATCTGACAAGACTGAGTTATGTCAGAAGTCTGATTTGAGATTTTCCAAATGGGAACATTAGTCTCGTATAATTTGGAAATAAAACATTTGATTACTTTTACTGTTTAGTCTCCTACCACTTGTGATAACTGTTTTTCACAAACTTACATATGTTGAAATCTTAAAGTAAGGAATATTAATTTTCCGAATTGAGAGCACTCACTCCCTTGTGCAAGTGTAGTTTGACTTTTCTAAAATTTCTCTCCTTCAGTGCTAAACAAACACTGTTTCTGCATGTCTGAATCTAGGTGGATGCGTTACGATTACGTCTGGAAGAGAAGGAGACTATGCTAAATAAGAAGACAAAGCAGATTCAGGAGATGGCAGAGGAGAAGGGGACTCAAGCAGGAGAGATCCATGACCTCAAGGACATGTTGGAGGTGAAGGAACGCAAAGTTAATGTTCTTCAGAAGAAGGTAAGATTGTAGAGGACTAAGATACACATCGCTGATGCATCTCGATTGTTAAGTCTGTCAAAAAGTCTGAACTAGAATTTACATTTTGGAGATTAATGATTTGAGCCCATTCATGTAATGGAAAGATGGTGAATGATTAATTTCATTTTGACGTTTTGAAGGAAAAAACTTAGAAAGAATTCAAAGCAAAGGTTGTTGTCTGTCAGCGGTTGTATGTGCTGCTTCTGCTTCCACTTCCTTACTAACAATGACTGAGATAGTTGTAGGAGGGCAGGCACATCATCTGAAAAATCAATCCTTTCACGCCCACCTCCTTAGCAAAGCCATGCCTATTTGAAGCACAGGGCACTGGGTGACTATGACTTCAGTATGTGACTAAATGAATGAGGGGTTATATCAGTAGAAGCAATTAGGATGATTCCTCTGTAACTTACAAAGTTCTTCCTGAACTTTTCTGTAACTTTCATTAAAAATACTGTTTTATCATACTTATTAGAACAGGATAGTCAGGGTCCAGACTATTCTGCATATCTTTCTGGCTAAGAAAATGTAGATCTTGCTAGTGAAATGGGGGGAGGTCTGGATAAGAAAAAGTAGACCCTATCAGGCAAATTGGAGAGGTTTCCCAAAGGGCATTGAGTCTTAGGGCAATGAATGTCACTATGGATGATCATTTGTACATTGCACACAATGTTTCCCAAATGGCTGCTACACATGGTAAAAACAGTGAAATGCATTTATCGCCAGAAATTTTAATTTACAGAATATTTTTTCCTTTGTATTTCTAGAGAAGCTGCTCTTGGAGCTCGTATTGGATATATTAGGCTGTGGATGTGGGTTTTTTCTAGACCTTTAAGCTTGTCTATGGTATTCTTGTAATTTTAATAGTTCAGAATATTGATTCATTTCTGACACCTGGCCAATGTCTTTTCTCCTAGCATATAGCTATGAATAATGAGGGTTTAGGTCATATTCAGTTCTGTTACAGCAAACTTCATGCAGGAATGGAAGTTCAGGCATGGAGTTTAGCCATAAATAAGTCATATAATTCTACAATAGATCCCTAATTCCCAGTCTTCATGGTCTCGTTTTTTGACTGTTCATCTTTTTAGAAACATAGATTTTTAATTTTTGTGGTGTGCTTTCTCTTTGTTTTCAAAGTTGGTCATGCACACTCCAGACATTGATTGAGATCCCAGCTGAACGTTTAATCAAGAAGTGGGGAATCTGACATTTGCGTAAATGTTAAATGTCAGTGAGGTTTTTTTACTCCTATTTACTCTTGCACTTTTTTTCATGTGTCTTCTTATTTGCTCTACTTAACTCTTTACCATGATCGTTCATTGATTCATTTATAGGCATTGCTAAAGGTTCTCTTTTTACTCATTTTTTTTATACTTGTTTTCTTGAGACCACTGCAATGCATATTAAGACAGTTTCATCTTGTCTCTTCATGTGGCTAGCCAAATTTTTTTTTGAGGTTTGTTTGCTGCTACTTTCAAGTAAAAGTAGCTGGTCTCTTCACATTGGAAAGTAAGACCCAAGCTTTTAGATGTAAAGGTTTTCAGGTCTTGTTCTCCTAGATAGCTCAACAGAGGATAACGCTACCATAATAAACTGCAATTTGAGCTATTTTGCAAACCAGTCTCTGAGCTTCTTAAACAAAGAAACATATAACCTATCTGTAGAAAAATCTCTCTTTCCTGCTGATAACTTGAATCACATGTAGAGATTTGAATTTGCTTCAGCCTTCAACTTGTTGGAACCATTTCCTTGAACTGAACAGTTAAATTATGAAGTTTTTAAATCCAAAGATTTTTATTTTTTTTTCAGTTTCTTTACCTAGCAAACCTAGAATATTTTTGTGGGTGATCCAGCTGACAATACTTTTATCTGAGATTTGTGGTGCAATATGGAATTTCTTTTTATTTTCTGTAGGGTAAATGAGCACGAATTCAGTCCTTCAAAATTTTAGAATTGATGTCTTTAACTGAGTTTTGTTAAGTGGTTCACCAGACCTGGAATCTAAGACTAGGTTTGGGATTTTCTGTAGGTTGGGCTTTGCATTTTCGTGTTCTCTTTAGCATTTTTCCACAGAAAAGCAGTGCTTGAGAAAATACCTAAGGAAGGACAGGTCTGATTTTCTCTACATACTCTGGACGTCATGAGAACTTGCATAAATCTGTTTCAGGTGCCAGAGAAAATTATGAACTTTCATTTTTATCTGATATATATGCTTGTTCTTTTTTGACTGTACAGATAGCTATTTCTGCCCTCTGCCTGGAACTTTAGAAGGTTGTAGCTCCTTTCATGTAAATGTTTTTCTCTTAAAGCTTGTAAACATTGAATTCATTTTTCTTTTCTGGATTTCTAGAGTGCACCTTGTTCTTAAAGTACATAGCCTGATTTCTGCTTTATCCAAGTACTGTCTTTCAGACCTTCCAGGGCAGTTCAGAATTTTATTTTTATTTAAAAAAAAAACCAAAAAGTGCAGCCTTTTAAAATTTTGCTTCCCTGCACAAGAGTCTTTTTATTCTTCCCTCTGATTATAAACTGGTATGTTCAGGCAGATCAGGTTTTAATCGGTGTGTTCTAATTGAAGATCTGGATGGTACAGTTTAAACTGTCTTCAGAGGTCATAGATAGTAGTATTTATTTTTTTACTGGCTTAGTTATCTGATATTAAATGCTTGTTTTATCAACATGATTTAAGTGGTACTTAGGCATTTTAATTGAATACAGTGCCACAGCTGTGAAAGATGTGTGGTGCACAATGTTTTCCTGTTGTATAGTGTTAAGAAATGTTTTTCTATGGATATTTAGAAGCAGCAGCAGCAGCGTATAACTGGAGGAGGTATGGGGTTCAAATGTTGGTATGTTGAAGGAATTTAACCAAATTAAGAATTAGATTAGTAGATACTATTCTATCATTTTTACAAAGTACTCTTCCCTGAACATATACTCAGATTTGAGAATAATTTTGAAGTGGGTACTCTAATGAACTAAATTTTGAACACTAATATTTTTTGAATGCTAATTAAAAAGAAAATTTGTTACAAAAGCTAAAATTATAAAGATGTCGAAAAGAAAAGAATTTATTGAAAAAAAAACATTAATTTGCATAACTTTCCATTTAGGAAAAGTTGTTTACTTTCATTTGAAATACAGAGAGATTACCTCTAGTAATGTAACCATAGCAAAATGTTATATGGCTGTACTGGGCATCTGGACTTCTGTCCATATATTTTTTTTGATTTTCTGTGACTGTTTTAAATGTGTAATCACCTATTCTGATGACACTATAAGAAAGTGTTTGGTGTGGTGCCCAAAATTGTGCTACACTAAATTTCTGCAATTTCTGTTGTTGAAACATAAATCATTTAAAATGCACCTTTTACTATTGGGTCTCTGGATACATTGACACAGGCCACTGCATAGTTTGTTTTATGAACTATTAATATGATTGTTGTATTGATTAAAGGTGGTGAACTAGAAAAGTATATTTTTTTGGTCATTCTGAAATCCATTAGAAGAAAGTAATGAATGTTTACTGGCTGATTAGAGATCAAACACAAGGCACAGAAGAAGATTATGAGCAACAAAGATCTGAAAAATTAACATGACAATTGGCATCACTACTGATACCCAGTAGGCACCAAAATACAAGTTCCAGGTTGCTGAGGAAACCACACGCTCGCATTTTAAATTCTGGAATCTTTCCAGTTCTAAGCTCCTACAGTGATACTGTTTGGTAGCACCTTTATTTGAGACAATAGAAATAGGGCAAATGCTAGAAATTTGGAGACTGCCAAAATTAGTTTCAGCTTTATGTCTGTAATTTGATGCAAAAACTTAGTTTTGTAGAGCTTCAGGATTATTTTTTTCTCATGTAATTGAAAATAAAATAAAAAAATCTTGCATAAAATCTCATTTTAAGTTGTTAAAACTCCAGGCAAGGGGAGAATGTCAGAAAATAAAATAGGGACCATGCTGGTCAAATTTGAAGTCCTAACCTGAAAAACATTAAATTGTGCTTCATTATTCTCTTTGCCAGATCTGTCTATCTGTGCTGGTAGATCAGGATGAAAAGGAATAGGGCAGAAAAAAATCAATACTTTGCAATCAGACCATTTTAGAGAAATAGCATTTGGGACAAAAGATAAGTAATAGTTACCCTGAAAGAAAAAAACCAACCCAGTGAATCAATCACCCCTTGCTTTGGGGGGAGGTCATGTTTTGTCTTGGGGAGAGGGTGTTAACACTCTCTTCATTGTGCAATGCAACTGCAGGCAAATAAAATGCATGTTTTAGTGTCTGAACATGGCAGTGGTTTTTGGCAGCTCTCCATGCACTATGTGATAATTGACCTGTGATAAAGTAAAGGAAGAACACAGATTTTTTTATTATTTTTTTTTTATTTTTTGAGGGGGGGAGGGGAGTGGGGGAAGGTTGGGAGGTTGGTTTTGTTTTCTTTTGTGACTGTGCTGATGTTACTTCTTTAGTTAGTATTCAGGAAGACTCCAGATGCAATTTTCCTGCTCTTTTGGATAAGAAGCATTGCCTTTCTCCAGAGGAAATAAATGCCCTCTGCTTTTTAAAAAGCTTAGAAATCAAAATAAATATCTTATGCTTAATGATAAGAAATACTGTGTGGCAGGAAAGAGGGACTGCAAATGGAATTTATAACTCAGTTGTTTGAAATCAGTAGTGAACATAGTTACTACAACAGCAGTGTTGGTTTAGTATTCATAACTTTTGAAGATCAGTGTTTGTACTTTAAAGATTATTTTCTTTTCATTCCCTCATCCATGAAGTAATTTACCTCCTCAGGCAGCTCTTCTGCTCCAACTCTGAAGATACACAAGAGCACAGAGAAGGAACTGCATTTTCAAACATCTAATTCAGTTTATGGTCATCTCATCTTCCCTGGTGTCACCTTGAACTTTCCTACCAGATGAGTGAATGTATGTTTTCTGAGAATTAATAAAATGCAGGATGGACTTTTAGATGGCCCTTTGAGACTCTCTAAGATGACACTTAGTGCTTAAAAATCCTATATTAACACTGCATGCGATGGCCTGTTGAAACCTGCAGTGTGTGTCTGAGTCTCTGATTGTGCAAACTGTACAAAAGAGAACAAAGTAGGACTATCCCAACAAAGATAGCCCATGTGTACGTTTACAAAGTGGGTGAGCTCATTCCCTCTTGTTTAAGGTAGGATAATTTTTTGCCTCTGTAATATACCTGTGAGCAAACATATTCTCTGCTTTTTACCTGCTTGTATCATGAACATTTAAGGAGGAGTACCATGCAGTGCTCCAGGATCATATTGGCCTGCTCATCAGCCCCCCTTCTGCAGGGAGGTAGAAGGAAGATATGCTGGGCTTTCTGCTCATCTAGGACTGATGAAATAGCTACTTTTTTTCAGGAACTCTGTGGCTTAACAAGCAGTGCAAATACAAGAGTATTTCTGTAAATATCTCGCTCGGTCAGAAAAAGCCATACTTCTGCTCCTTTTACTCCAGGTCTCAGGGCATACCACTGAACTGGTTCCAAACCCAGTTCAGAGATTTCAAACACCACCTCAAGTCCCCACAGGCTTATTGCCAACTTCTTTATTAAAACTGACAGATGTGATCTCAAAGATGTGTCCTAGAGGGTCATAGGGGTCTTGTCCCTCTGTGTCCCTGAAGGGCTGTCAGACCTCTTCTGCTGGTGCTTTTTCTTTCATTCAAGCCTTTCTGCTATAGGCTTGCTGACTACCACCGAACATAACAAGAAAGTTGAAATTTACGCCTTTTTGAAATTTCCAGAAAATGTTCTGTCTAATTTGTTACCCTGTGTCTCCAAGATGCTAGAGTCCCTTCTCTTTTCAGGAATATCCTCTTGGAATCACTTTACGATGAGGGATGGAATTTTAAATAGAAGTATTATCTTCAGTTACAGTAACAATAGGAAAAATTAGACAAGCTTTTAATCCTTCACTGCTATCAAAATACCACTAGATAAAATCTTGTGATAGCAATGAAAGTGCCAAAGAAGACTGGAGAGGCTTCGTTATATGAGTTACAATTCAGCATAATTATCCTGTGAGATTTTTTAATTTATACTGTTCAGGAAGGACATCAGTTGTTTAATTTCCACATGGGAAATGAGGACACAACACATAATTTATTTTCATTTTACAGTGAGCCATGACCTCTTTGAAAATAGGATCCTTACCCTGCTGTTTTGATTTTCCACTACTCTGAGAATCCATTGAGACTTTTGAGAGCAATTGCAGACCAGCTCAGATGGCACAGTGTGTCTTTTTTTTTTTTTTTTTCCTATGAATGTATGGCTAATAAGACATTATTAGGGCAGGGGAATACCTCGGTTTCTTCATATATCACTTTTCAACTCTTTGCTAGTTTAGTTTTAAAGGGTACTGATTACCATACAGATCTTAGACTCTATCACAGCAACTTCAGGTTCGGTGTCAGCAAAATCACTTCCCTCTCTGGAGAGTCTTTAGCTTGTAAAATTTGATCTTTTTTGACTCTTTCTGAGCCATATAATAACATTTTTCTGATTTGGAAAATGGGTCCTAAAAGGTCCACAAGCTTAGCTTCACACAGTTGGCAGGTAGTCCATAGTTTACAGGTGCTGGTAGAGATGACAGTGTATTCTCCAGGGACTGACCCAAGGAGTATACTTTTGATCTTCTTGCCTAATCCGTATCAGACATGGTAGATGCCTTGTAGCTTGAAGTGCACTCCACCATTCTCATTATAAGGGCTTTTGGTTTCCAAAGGAACATGCATTTCACGGCTCTAAGCTGGGTGCTGTTATGGCCCTCATCAGTGAATTCATAGCCTGAAGTAACAGATGCCTTGTTTAGGTTTTAATAAACAGTACATGACCACTTGTATTAATTGGTGAAATTCCCTTTTGTCTGTTGGATGCTTCATACTTAGTTATTGAAAACAATAAATGGACTCCTAGGCATTCTTGGCACTATAGTGAAGAGTTTGAAATGCTTTATGTCATTAAACCAGAAGTGGGAGAGTTAGTACAGTTGCCCAAGCACAGACTTCTACTGCTTGAGGAACGTAGTAAGACTTTTTTCAGTTGAATGTCAATAGAGGAAGCATGAGACTTTCTATTCCTAAGGGTCTTTGCTCAGTGCATTTCTAGTTTTATGGCAAATTGTTTTCACAGAATCATGGAGTGGTTGAGGTTGGAAGAGACCTCTGGAGGTCATCTTGTCCAACCACCCTACTCAAGTAGGGCTACCAAGACCCAGTTGCCTAGGACCAGGTCCAGACAGCTTTTGAATAAGGCTGCATAAGAATCACTTCTATTAAACTTAAGAGCAGTGAAATCTGTGGGTGAATTTGCTCATAGGTGTCTAACATGCACTTGAAGATTGTTTAGTAAATGTTGTTTAGATGTGGGACATCTAAACTAGTGGAGGAGGCATAAGTTAAATTTGAAAAATTGATTTTGCACAAATTTTATGCTATTACAGTAATTTTTAGTGCACAATTATGGCTGCCAATGTAGCAGCAATGTTAGAGGAGCCTACTGAATTCAAAGTAATTTTTTATGCCTGGCAACAGTATAAATTAGAAAATTGTAAATGGAGAATATGCTGCTTTCTTTTTATATAACCCTCTCTTTTGCTTGGAGCATTTTGTGATACCACAATAAAACTAAAAACATATGGATCATATGTAGTATATGCACATATATTCCCAGATGTATGGTAATACTCTTTTAAAAAAATCAAATGTTCTTCTGGTCTGAAAGATAGCAAGCCAATTTCTTATTTTGAAATCTGGTAATGTAAGGAACATTCTCTCAATTTATATTTGTGTTATTAAAGAATCTTGCCTGTTGCCTTTAGTAACTGAAATACTTGATTTTTTTTTTTTTCCTGAAGTAGATCCTTTTAGAGATAAGTAGTTTCAAATGAAGAAAGAAAGAAAACAGGACTGTGAAGATAATGATGCTAGTTCTGTAGTTCAGCTATTGCAGCTTGCTAATGCAGGGTTTTAAACTGATATACATTGCTATAATAGTGTCACATAAGATTGATAGCAATAGCAAAGTTACAAGAAAACTCCATTGGAGTTACTGGTATTATCTGTGCTCCAGCATTTCAAAAAACTGAAACCACAATTCAGCAAATCCGTCATATATGGAAGGAATCTTTTTTTTAGTATGTCTCAAAGAGAAGCAGTCATTTTAATATTATGTCCTTCTTGTACCTTGAGATAACCTCTTGATTGGCAAGATGGAACATTACTCATAGGTAGTGGGACTGACAAATTCTGGTTTCTTGAAGGGATCTGGGAAAACAGCCAACTGTGGGGCCTCTTGGCTTCATTATAAATTAAACGTGTAGTTTTTCTGGCAAGATAAAGCTAATAAGCTTTGTTGGTGTATTCACTGTCGTACTAGACAAGTATGAAGTTCTCTATGATTGAAGAGGCAGGAAAAGCAAGGGCGTATGCCATTTTTGAGGTTGCTTACATCAGTCTTCCTCACATGGCTTTTCATTGCTCTCTGGGTTGCAAGACTTGACAATTTCCAGCGCTTTCGTCACCAGGCGTCCAGGCGTTTTCTGCCTCTGGGGGAATTGTCTGAGCTGTGTCTGGAACAGACATTAGTGATTGCATTAGCCAACTTAGAGATCTTCACTAGAAGAAGGAAGGAGTAATTTTTCAGTTTAAATCAATAATTTCCTGGACTCGAGTGAATTTTGAATCCACTAGGCCAGACAGTCTTCTAAGGTGGATCTCTGCACAATATTTATACACTTATTAGGACTGTCATAAGGCACAAGTATATGAATAGCTTTCAAGCCTGTGATTTCCCTTAGCCAAAGGATAAGAAAACTGGTCAGTATGGAGTGGTGTCACTAGGAGAAACTATGATCACCTTGTCCCAGAATAGCATGCATTTGATAATTAGGATGCTCCTCTGCATGAGGAATGGCTTGCATACCTTCCAGCAAAAATGGGTGGAAGATGGTTTTAAACACAGAACTTCTGGATAAAGAGGACCACTCTTCTGTCCCTTTCAGCCTTTATTTTCAGTAGAAATTGGAGTGTTGATTTGCCTAAAGCAGTCTGTTGTGTAAAATGGGAAAGAATATAATCAAATCATGCTACTAATTTAATATATTGTGTTCTTAAATTATTTTTTTTAGCACGTGTCATGAAAGAATTTTATTTGACAATTTGATATTTTGTCACCTCTAACTGTGTGTTCTGACACAATTCTGTAAGAGCAGTGATACTTAAGTACTGAAGAATACACACACACTCTCTTATGTTTATAATTTACAGTATGACTTCCTAATCCCTTTCTATTAATCACTATCCTTTCTAGGAGAATGAAACGGGACAATTACAGTTAACTGGGCATGTTTTACACTGGAATTAGAAGCATCCCTCCTTTTCAGAGTGCTCTCCTCTGGTTTAGGGCCATTTTACCTTACAGTATTTCTGTGATCATTTTAATAAATCAGTGATTTGAACAAAGTAATTCAGTGTCTAAATACAAATCTCATTTAAAATCTTTGTTCAAGTTGTACAGCCTTCTGCTTGAGTGATCCTAAATGGTGATGTAAATGGAGTTGAGTTTGCTGTGAGGATTTCCTTTATAGTCAACACTAAATGCCGTGTTTCCATCCTATCCATTGGTTTGCCTCAATGTTTGGCCTTCTCTGCTCCCTGATTTCCATTCTGGGGTATCACAGTGCTGTGATGAGTTAAGCCTTTCCTTTCTTCATGTCTTTTCTCATCACTCTCTTTTCTCTTATGAGAGTGTGCTATGTAGCACTGTGCTGTGTATGTATCTAAGCAGGGATGTGTCAGTAGTTACGGTATCCTTACTCTGTGTAGAACCAAAATCAAAATCTAAAGCAAGTCAGGAAAATAGCTTCAATATTTCTGAGCATATGAGATCAAGTTGCCATAGAATGAAGAGTGTTTGTTTCCCCACAATAATCAATGAAATACTGTACTTGGTTTATCCAAGTAAAGAAATCTAATTCTTAATATAGTAAGTTTTTCACTTGACATTTTTTTAAATGTTATATAACCTTGTGAAGCTTGAGCTATTCTAAAAGCAATGTCACAACTTCTTATTCTGCTTCTTACAAAAGAGAATATTAGATTTAAGTTAATATTTACTGGTTCCATTTTTTTTCCTTGTTTTATCAGCCTTCCGCAACTGAAGTAGTTTTGGTTTTCCTTATTTTGAGCATTTGGTAACCATCAATATGAAAATACTCCAAAATATAGTGTTTGTATTTTTCTGTAATGAACTTTCCTAAATCAAATCTCTGCATGTTTATTGTTAAAGTCTCTTCTCGGACTTGGAACAAGAAAGAGCAAATGTCCCCAAAATTGTTGGGTTTTTTAATCAATTTGTATTTGGTAGGTCTTAGGAATAAAACTTCAGAAAGCATAGTCACAGAGATTACTTCATAATGTCAGGACACAGCTAAAAGGAGAATTAGCATGATGTTATTCTGTATGATAAGGCCAGGATTTCAACAAAATGGATGTTATCCATAATTAAATTGTGAAATAAATTACCAGATGATTTCAGTTATGATTCTAAGTATAAGTGACATTTTAACATATAAGAAATAAATGAGTAATATATAAGCTTAGTGTTTCATTGAAGAGGAGGCTTCACCAAGGGCAAATCATGCCTGACAAATTTGGTGGCCTTCTATCATGGAGTTACAGCGCTAGTTGACAAGGGAAGAGCAGCGAACATCATCTACCTGGACTTGTGCAAGGCATTCGATACTGTCCTGCACGACATCCTGGTCCCTAAATTGGAGAGACGTGGATTCGATGGATGAACCACTCGGTGGATAAGGAACTGGCTGGATGGTTGCACTCAAGGAGTAGTGGTCAACGGCTCAACCACTCAGTGGATAAGGAACTGGCTGGATGGTCGCACTCAAAGAGTAATGGTCAACGGCTCAATGTCCGACTGGAGAACGGTGACAAGTGGTGTTCCTCAGGGGTCAGTACTGGGCCCGGCACTGTTCAACATTTTCATTATAGGCATGGACAGTGGGATGGAGTGCACCCTCAGCAAGTTTGCTGACGACACCAAGGTGTGTGGTGTGGTCAACATGCTGGAGGGAAGGGATGCCATCCAGAGGGACCTTGACAGGCTTGAGAGGTGGGCATGTGCAAGCCTCAGGAGGTTCAACAAGGCCAAGTGCAAGGTCCTGCACGTGGGTCGGCGCAATCCCAAGCACCGCTATAGGCTGGGCGGGGAATGGATCGAGAGCAGCCCCAAGGAAAAGGACTTGGGGGTATTGGTGGATGAAAGGCTCAATATGAGCCAGCAGCGTGTGCTTGCAGCCCAGAAAGCCAACCATGTCCTGGGCTGTATCAAAAGAAGTGTGAGCAGCAGGTCGAGGGAGGTGATTTTGCCCCTCTACTCTGCTCTTGTGAGACCCCACTTGGAGTACTGCATCCAGCTCTGGGGGCCTCACTACAAGACATGGAGCTGCTGGAAAGAGTCCAGAGGAGGGCCACAAAGTTGATCATAGGAGAGGTGCTCCAGCCCTCTGAGGACAGGCTGAGAGAGTTGGGATTGTTCAGCCTGGAGAAGAGGAGAGTCTGGGGAGATCTAATTGTGGCCTTCCAGTACCTGAAGGGGGCTTACTGGATAGATGGAAAGCAACTATTTATCAAGGACTGTAGTGACAGGACAAGGGGTAATGGGTTTAAACTGAAGGAAGGTAGATTTGGGTTAGATGTTAGAAAGAAATTCTTCACTGTTAGAGTGGTGAGGCACTGGAACAGGTTTCCCAGAGAGGTTGTGGAGGCTCCATCCCTGGAAGTGTTTAAGAGCAGGTTGGATGGGGCTTTGAGCAGCCTGGTCTAGTGGAGGGTGTCCCTGCCCATGGCAGGGGGGTTGGAACTAGATGATCTTTGAGGTCCTTTCAAACCCAAACCATTCTATGATTCTATAAGTAGAGTCTAAATGAGTTTATTTTGCTATTTATGATAATATTGTTCGGTTTTGAATTACTTGGCTGAATGAAAGTATTGCACTCAAGTTGGAACCAACAAACTGTTGTAACAAACAACCCAAGTTGAAACCTTGGTGGTAGTGGATAATGGGTATGTTCTCTTAGCTGATGAATACTGGCAAAAACAAGGGGGTTACCCAGTGAAGCTTTAAGATAAACCAGTGACTAGGTTTGGTTTTTTTTTTAATGGATTATGTAATTAAGCATATGTACTTAACCAACTGGCTCATATGCTGCCGAAACAAATCTCTTATGAACAGCTTTTATACTTGTGTTATTTAATTTGCATTTTACATAAAGTATTGTCCATTTATATTAAAACCTGTATACTTTGACATAACCAATATGGTTGGAAAAAGTGGCCTCCCCCTGCACCCCTCACTTCAAAACCCTCTCTTGTATTGGCCAGTGTCCATGGTAGGATTTTAGAATTCAAAGACTCTACTTTTGACTAGGTTAGGCTATTGATATTATTGAACCTCCTCAGAATGAAGCAATTCCTTAACTACATTTAACTGTTTTACAGCTGTCTGAGGATGTGAGTTATTGCTAATGCGTAATTTTTTCTAGGCAAATGTTTTGGAACTGAGACAATACTTAAGAAACATATACATTGGCTCCCCTGAAAATGTGGTTTTCAGGTCATTTACCAACTCAAAAATCAGTCTTCAGTCTTGAGGTCCTAATGTCTTTTTTTGTCTTTTCTTTTCTCTTCTTCCTCTGCCCCCGCTTTGAATTATGCTGGAGTCTCCTTAGAAGCTTGTAAGGAAATGCATCTCAGTATGTGTTTCCTAAATAGCAAACTTTCGCGATAAGATTGTGTTAGAAAGTTTGAAGGAGATTCAAACTGTTTACTAGCAGGACAGAAGGATTGCAAACATGATAGCAATATTCTGCGAATATGATTTGAAACATCTGGTTTAAATACTGTTTATTATAGCGAATTTGACAGTACCGAAACATTTTTTCACTATTTGGAAGATACAATAATTAGAATTCAGTTTATGGTGACTGTTCTTGTTAGTTCTACTTTGCAGTGATCTGTCAGCAAACTGGTGCCACAGAGGATGATAATGTATGCACAAGAAAGGAGGACAAAAGGAAACAAAGGAATGGAAATGTCCTTAGAGATTATTTATGTAAACATAGCTGAACTATTTTTCTGGCTGATATAAATCTACTTGCAAAGCACCTTTGTGTAAAAAATCACTGGAAAGAAAAATATTAATTGTTTGTTTCTCCTTCAGAGAAGGTGCAAAATAATTGACTGTCTATACAAGTCAATTTTTGTTGTAGCAGCACTTCTTCCTGCATATTGTTCTTTTCCCAAGTCAACCTTATTGCATAAGTGTCTATACAAAGTTAGGTCAAGAATAAAGCATTAACTGCATTAGTTGTCCTGCAATTCCTAGGTGGTTTTTTCTAAGCTTTGTTTTTGCTGTGTGCAGGTTTCGTACTTTTGAAGCAGTAGCTAAGTACCTGGTTGTGGTCCATACATTTATTTGACAATTAAGGCTTTATTTTGAGTAAAAATCACAAAAATAAATTCTTTGTGCTTTCTAAGCTGCATAGCAACAAAATGCTTTATTTGTAAAACTAAACACTGTAGAACCTCTTGCTGATTTCAAAGGACTTTTTGCAGATTGGAGATCACGAGTAAAAATGACAAAAAGATTTTATCTTCTGAAAAAGAAAGCAACTTTTTTTTAATGGGAGTTATTCTGAATTTTCACTGGACCTGAGTAGCAGTAGATAAGTATGACTGTGTAAGGGTATACCACTGGGTAAGATGTACTACTATGCTGGAGTTTCCTCATTTCAAATTCTCTTTTTGTCCTGTTCTTCTCCATGCTCTCGCCACCTCCTCAAGCCTGGTCTTCTTTCCTGAGTCAGCTGAGTGTTCCTTTGTAGCCCATGGCCACTGAAGAAGTCTCCTGGTATAAGATTCTTCACACCAGTTCAAGGTGTTACAGAATCCCACTATATTAGGTTCAGCAACATCTACGCATTTCCAAAGTGCATGATGATATTCTAATGTGATGTTGCAAAGCCAGTAATATTCCAGATGAGCATTGAAGTAGACCAGCAGTAAGAAGAAGAAAACTTTCTTAGGAGGCAAAATAAAAATAAATCCTGTCCTCATTGGGTAGCAAAATGAATGTAAACAAAACAAATGTTTACTGTTTAATTGAATGGTTCACCATCTCGACACCGAAGTGTTAAATGGGACTCCAGAATTTAAAGTTCTTTAAGAAGAGAGATCGAGACCACCACTGGTATCTTGCATTTCGTATTGTCTTTAATATACTTTATGCTTAACAAACTTAGCAAAATTAACTGATATGCAAACTCCATGAAGATAATTTTTAGTATGATGATTCAAGAAGAAGAATCTCTGAATATAACTTGACAACAGTTTAACTATTCTTATATCAATTGGTTGGATCATAACTTAAAAAGAGCATACTGGCTGCAGCTGAACTTTGGAAGGAACTCTGACTTGTATTTGCCAAAATGTTACTGAAAAAAGGGAAATTGTTTTGATCTATCCTGAACTTCAAAACAACTTAAAAATCTCACCCTTGCAATAAGACATGGTATGCCTGAAGCTTCAGCATTCATTCAGCTTCAGCACATTGTTGCTGCTCTTGGGAATTTAACCTTTAAAATGAATAGCAAGAACATTATTTTCAGTCTAATTGATTCAATACAGTAACATGAATGATATTCTCTCATGTGGCAGACCTTATGTCACTGTGGACTTTAAAAGCAACACCTGATATTGGAGGCTCAGATGGAGCTAACACACATAGAAAAGATCAAATTTTGCTTCCATCCATGCAGTGGTGAGCTATACTTCCCACACACACACAGAGGAATTTGTTAACACTAAACTGTGGATTTTTGCAAGTCATGCAGGACTGTTACGGTGGTACTTTGGCAAGATCTGCAATAGAAAGGTAGTTATAATGGTGAGGTTTTCAGTGTGACATTTAAAAGACTGGAGCTTAATATTATAAAACTGACCAGTAATATCTGCTTCTAGGCTTTCATTAAGGTCTCCAAAAAGTTTCCTGAAACACATTAATATTTACAAATCCAGTAGTCCAACTTTCTTGAACAGTGTCTCAGGATTTAAGGTGACCTCTCATCAATACATTTTAGGACCAAAATTTCTTGAATTCAGATCAATCTCTATTTTCTAGACTAAACACCTTACGCCTTTTTCTGAAGAAATTTTTTTGTCAGGTACAACAATGTGATCATGTCGGTTTTAACTGTTATGTTCTCATCCTGATTTTGATGCAAGCCCATCTTTCTCAGCTTCTCAAATACCGTGGGATACTAGGAAAACCAAGTATGACTGCAGGCTATCAAATTTTTATCATGATATTAGTATTCCTACAGTGAAGGGAGAGGCATGTCTCCAACTAGACAGAATTTTAGCTCTTCTGTCATCACATACCTGCTTACTCACCTACTCTGCCTTCCACAATAGCTTTTTTTGTCCTCATGTTAATATTCCTGACACAGACAGAATAGCCTCTGCCTGTGATCTCTGAGAATCCATCCTCTCTTTGTAGTCATTGACCCTGGAGCTGACGTAAGCAATAGTGCCTTTACAAAACCACGGAAGAACTGTTTGCAGAGCCCACAGCTTATGTCAAGTTTTTGTTTATCTGGCTGGCTGTGCCACAGGAATAGAAGAGAAAATCTCTCAACCCACCTGGTTATTTAGATCATTTTTACAGTACTGCTTCCACTGAATGAAAGCTAGGATCAAAAAAGTGGGAGGCTTAGCAGTACCCTGCGATATTCTTTTGTATGTCTGCTCTTGTAATACAATCAAGCAATATTATTAAGTGTTACATTGATGGTCTTCTGTATATTCAGTGTGTATTATGATGAAGATGTCATGTTACTGATCAAAACAATCTCTTTGTGGAGCTGCACTGGGGAAGTCAAGTGCAGAGTATAAGCAAAGGCATTTTCACCTCTTTATAGAAAAATATAGAGTGGAAGATTTGTCTGCAGGGGAGTAATATAGTTAGTTGCTACATATTGGAGATACAAACAGTGGAATATGCAATGAACTTTCTCAAGCTGGGAAGTATTTTGAATTTAAAATAGACATTTTGCATTTTTAAAATCTTTCCAAACTTTATTGGATCTTCATATTTCTCAGCAGATTGTTCCACTTTCTTCTTACTCTCTCAGAATGAACTAATTTAAAGGGCCTTTACCACTTTTTTTTTTTTTCTTTCACCACTTTATTCCTTTTACAAATCAAACAGAATAGCAAGAAGAAATTGGAAGTGGAAAATGAAACATAAATGCAGTTAATTCTGTTACAACCCACATGACAAAAAAAGTTATCATTGTAAAATGTTGATCTTTAATTAAAACCAAATATTTTGAAAGAGGAAAATTGTTCTTTTCCAATAACAGGGTGGGGAGAAAAAAGAAATTGAATGACCAGTTCACAAACCCACTTAATTTATTCTAATTTGGAAGTCACTGGTATGATAAAAATTGCTTCAAAGTGTTCAATTTCTGTATACCCTAGGGTTGACGATGGTTCTACAGAAGGATTTCTTGGCTGAAGAATCTGCTACTAACCTCTAACCTAGAGGAATTTGGGAATCTAGTGGCCTTGATGGATATTAAAGTAGATGCCTATCATTTGAATCCTTAGGCTGTTTTTACTTTGCATTTGCTTGGGGTTTTCAGTGAGATTGGTTATTTGCAAAAAGTAGAATTCTTCCTTGCCTTTGGAACAGAATGCCAGAAGAAACTTCTCTTGCCTCTGCTCCTGTGCTTCAGGGCTGGAAGGCAAAATAATTACGTCTACACAACTAGGAATAAATCACCCAGGTTGAAACATGATAGTGCCTGACAACTGGTAATGTTTGAAAAAAAGATTTCAGTAAATCATTATTGATGAGGAAAGTGGTATGCAGAGCAGATGATTCCAGTGTATGTATGTGTACCTTTACAGTAAGCTTAGTGTTGCTAAATTACCCATTGATTGCTGTCTTTACTCTGCAAAATAAGTATATATGATAAGAATAAAGATTGTTAATAATATAATAATAGTATGTATTTTTTATTTTTCTATATTTCAGAGGAAAGTTATCTTCCAAATATTTGAAGACTAAACAGTGCTGGGTCAATCCTTGTCCCTTTATGTTTTCCAGGGGGCTTGGAGATCCATTGCAATTTATTTCATCTTGTGTTGGGGAGAAAAGAAAGACCGTATTCTGTCTATCTGTTTTATTTCTATCTGTTATTTAATAATTAGTTCAGAATTACTTTTTTTTTTGGGAGGGGGTTAGAGAAAAGGATGGTAAAACAAATATGACTTATATTATGTATTCTTTTAGAAAAGGATTCACAAACTACTTGCAAGGACATAATAGCAAAATTCTTCATTAACCATATGGGCAAAGTTAGACTATTCTTTGCTTTTTTTCTTCAGATTATATAATTTTGGAGAACCTATAGTTTAGAAATTTTGTGTTAACAGTAGTGCAGTTTTGGGAGAAAAATGTAATAAAGGCAATTATTTTATTGTTGATTGTGATTTCATGAAGAAATTTTTGCATCTATTGTTATACAAGTGTTTCAATTTGGATACATCAATTGATCCACTTCTAGTTTTCTGTAGTTTTAATGGCATGCCATTGTTGGGGACCATCAGTTATCTGACCCTGCAAAAGGTACAGTTGTAAGTAGAGGGGTGTTTTAAGGTAATGCCTAGCTGTTAGCCTGGTTTAGAACATTTCAGTGTACCTGCTGTTCCCTTGATGGTAACAAAAAACATCATTCATTTCTCCAGACTGAAAAGCATGCATGTAGAGTGAAAGAATAGACAGGTTCACACTTTCTACACCCTTTTTTTTTTGGGGGGAGGGGGGAGGAGAGGGTGTGGTGTGTGTTACAGGAAGGTGCAGTTGCAATGGGGAGATGCAGCAGTCATATATAGTACTGTCGTACAGCTGTCATCTTACTCTGGTCACAGTAAAGGGGGTCATTGAAACACGACAATGCATGCTGTGCTTGTGCAAATGCTTATGCTGCCTTGACAAGCATCTTAATATATGCTCAAGCTGAATTATTTAGCTGTCTCTTGTGTGTGGTTTGCTCACAGCAGAAAGTCACCCTGCACTATCCCCTCTTCAGCCACTCGGAGCCTTTGCGAGAGTGTTTCGCCTCCAGAAGTAAACACAAGTCTAAGAATAGCTCGCCCTTCTTTGTAGTATATTTTCATGGTTGGCTGTCTAAACAGCCAGCCTGTCTAGACAGCGGACGACTCTGAAAGCTCATAAGGTCACAAGCAGCCACGTAGGCTGCTCTTGGGGATCTTACATCCTCAGTAGCTGTACGTGAGGGCTCCAGGAGAATTTTTGGTCCAAACTAGTAGCGTTCTTTCTGAAGCTCCGTGGGCTACGAGTGTATGCTAGTAAGGCATTAAATAATATATATGTTATCAAAAAGGAATTTTGAATTCTTACAGTTATTTCTGACTCACATGATATGTCACTGGTTATGTTTTTTTGGTGCTCTTTAAAATTTGTTTTGTAGTGTCATTTTTGTTGTGCCCAAATTTAAATTTTAAGCGTAACTTGGAGGCTTAATACTTTTTTCCTAATAGAAGCTAATTACAAAATTAAACCTAAACCAATTTCAGTCCGTTCCTTAAAAAAACAGCAAAAAAACCTCCTTATGTAGTTCTTCTGCTATCAGTAATATATAGATTGTATACAATGCTGGATTGTAAGTTTACATGTGCTTGCTTAAGAGCAAAAACAAAAAAGGGGTATGAAGAATCACACATGGATCCTGCACGTAGGCCAGCACAATCCCAAGCACCGCTATAGGCTGGGCGGGGAATGGATCAAGAGCAGCCCCAAGGAAAAGGACTTGGGGGTATTGGTGGATGAAAGGCTCAATATGAGACGGCAGTGTGCGCTTGCAGCCCAGAAAGCCAACCGTGTCCTGGGCTGTATCAAAAGAAGTGTGAGCAGCACATCAAGGGAGGTGATTTTGCCCCTCTGCTCTTGTGAGACCCCACTTGGAGTACTGCATCCAGCTCTGGGGGCCTCACTACAAGAAAGACATGGAGCTGCTGGAAAGAGTCCAGAGGAGGGCCACAAAGTTGATCAGAGGGATGGAGCACCTCTGCTATGAGGACAGGCTGAGAGAGTTGGGATTGTTCAGCCTGGAGAAGAGGAGAGTCTGGGGAGATCTAATTGTGGCCTCCCAGTACCTGAAGGGGCCTACAGGATAGATGGAAAGTGACTGTTTATCAAGGACTGTAGTGACAGGACAAGGGGTAGTGGGTTTAAACTGAAGGAAGGTAGATTTAGATTAGATGTTAGAAAGAAATTCTTCACTGTAGGGGTGGTGAAGCACTGGAACAGGTTTCCCAGAGAGGTTGTGGAGGCTCCATCCCTGGAAGTGTTTAAGACCAGGTTGGATGGGGCTTTGAGCAGCCTGGTCTAGTGGAGGGTGTCCCTGCGCATGGCAGGGGGGTTGGAACGAGATGATCTTTGAGGTCCCTTCCAACCCAAACCATTGTATGATTCTAAGAATCTTACACCAGGAGACTCCTTCCATGGCCAAAGGTTACAGAGAAACATTAGCAAGGGTTTCCCTGAATTTGGTTGTTCTTTCTCCTAGCTTCCACTTGTAACACATCTACCTTTATTTGTGACTAGATGTTCAGTCTCCTGCAAAGTCTTTTGCATTTATCATTACAGATCTAGACCATTTTCTAAAACTATGTTCCAGATGTAATTTTAATAGAGATAGCAAAGTAGTAATGGAAGCGTCTAAATAGCCATTTGCTCTGTAATCACAGCAGCTCAGTTTTACCAGGTTTGACAAGTACAATGTGGGGATGGTTGCTGTATTTCCAGTAAATGAGGAGCTACTAACCGCTGTTCAACAGGGGAAGCAAAAAAGGCTAGTTAATGATTTAATTTACTTTACTAAATACTGGGCTCGATAGTGTTTGGTGTTGTCTGGTTACGTTATTTCTTACAACTATCTTTGAAAGAATATCTTGCTGCAAGTGTTTTGGAGATAGTTACCTTACATGCCACGTGTCATTCACCAGTTTATGATGTACGTTTGCTGATGCAAGAAGAACTTTTCAGGAACAACAACAAAAAGGCAGCAATTGAGAAATCCCTATCCAGTTTAATCCTTTGCTGATAAATTTGGTTTTGCATAAAATGAGTCTAACATTGGATCTTCTCAGTCTGTCAAAAGATATATTCAGAACTCATCAACTGATTGAATTCTACACGTGCAGAAAACAAGGCTGATGTATTTTCTACCCAGGGAATGATGCTTTGTGTTAGTTCACCATATAGCAAACTACCATGTAGGATGAAAAAGCAACATGCCAGTACAGTAAATAATATGACAGTACCAAAGGAAATACTTAAAATAATACTTCTTCACAACTTCTTAATTATCAAGTGCCTTTTTTTGGTTTATATATGCAGTAATGTTTTTCTCAGCTTTTTTCATTTCATATTTCATATTGTGAACACATTGATCATCCTTCAGTCACACAGTGCCCAACATCCTCGGAAATTAGGAATAATACCCTTTCTTTACATTGTTCTTGTATTATTTTTAGACTTTTTTGTTCTGAATTCTTTCCTGGTTATTGGAAAGGTTATTTACCCCTTGTTAGTATTTGATGGGTTTGGTTGCATTGCTTGATGTAGGATTATATGAACTAGGCCCTTGCCTGCTTCCTTTGCTTTAAGAATATTTCTGAGAGTTTAATGTACTCCTAAAATGGAGTTTGGATGTTTTTTCTTGCTATTTTCTTAAATTTATTCCTCCTCTTTAAGATTGAAAATCTTCAAGAACAGTTAAGAGATAAGGAGAAGCAAATGAGCAGCTTAAAGGATCGAGTGAAATCCTTGCAGGCTGACACCACAAATACCGACACTGCCTTGACCACACTGGAAGAAGCACTGGCAGAAAAAGTGAGTATCGAAAGCCTAAGTCCCTTCCTTTGAAAGGTCCTTCTACATTAGTAGACATTTTTTCTGCATATTTCCTGAGCTCTATGTACAAGAAATCTCTAATGTAATGCCCCAGTGACATCTTTTGTCTCTGATGACCGAGGAAGGACCAAGGGAGTGCAGTGGCAGCCAAGGTTTGTCCTTCACTAGAGCACACCGCGGGATATGCAGAGGGGTCGCTCTCCCATGGAACCAGCCCTGAGTACAACTTCTGTTTGGTTAGGAAGGAGGACATGAGGGTAGAGCTGAGCCACAAGCTGTTGCTTTAGTCATTACCTACTTACCGTCATTTTGTGTGAAAGAAATGGGTATTCTCACATTGTTGTCCTTTTACGTGGTGCATCTTTGGTACAACTGTGGGATGCCTTACATTTCAGCTGTGGATTCTTCTGGGGTTTTTGGGGGGTTTTTGGGGGGTTTTTTGTTTTGTTTTGTGGGGTGTGTTTTTTTGTTGTTGTTGTTTTTTAACTCTGGCTAATAACTTATTTCATTTTATATTCTTTTTAAAGTTTTGCTACATTAAATTGGGGTTTAATTCCCAATATTGAATTAAAGTGGACAGTTATCCTGATGTAGCTGTATTTCACTTTATTTACAGCTTTATTGTTCTCATTGTATTTTTTTTTTATGCTTGCCCAGTTCACAGCAGATAGTGGATAGAGGGAACATCCTTGTCTATTCTGTTGTAGAGGGGCAATTTTTTGGAATTACTGTATATTTTTTTTTCTTAATTCCTGGAGAACCAAGGTTACAGCTCCTTTACTCTGTCAGATTCTATAAAGGTAAAGTTATGGTAAAGTTTTCCCTGAGGTTGGGGAATTCGCTGTTATCCCTTCAGCTTCCAAGATAACCAAAGCTTGATTGATATCTGATGTGCAGAAAAGTTGTTTAGTTGCCTTTTCTTACTGCACATTGATCCTGTTGTCACATACACACTACACCCCTTCCTCTCTGCACATTTTGGAAAAATAAGGTATAGATAAGTAAGGAAGCAATATGTATGTGTCCTGGTCTTGGTTAATTTTAATTATTGGAACTAGATAAATTGTGTTGCATTGTAACAGTACTGTGAACTTTCAGAAATACAGAAATACTGGTATTTCTTAGCAATGAATCCATAGATTTCTCAAGTTTCCTCCTTCTTGATGATCTGTTTTATAACCATAAAGCAAAGAAAATGGCAGTATCCTACACTCCTCCTTGTCTACGGTGTGTAAGAAGTGTTGTGATAAGAAGTCTCAGAAGTTGAACTGACTAAGAGGGATTTTCTTCACAGAGTGCTTTCTTTTGTCAGGAGAGGACCATTGAGCGCCTAAAGGAACAACGTGACAGAGATGAACGAGAGAAACAGGAAGAGATTGACAACTACAAAAAAGACATTAAGGACCTGAAAGAGAAAGTCAGCATTTTACAAGGAGATCTCACAGAGAAAGAGGTTGGCCAGCAGAATGAATCTGTTGTGTTAGAATTGGTTGTTGTATATATACATGTTATATTTTAGATGAAGAAAGCTGTTCCTTTATCATAATGGTCCTTCACAAGTTTATCTTGTGAAATATATTGTTTGAGAATTTTTCAAAGCATAAATGTTTCAGAACCAATGTTTCATGGATAGCATGCAATCCTCTTATTTGCGGCAGTTAATCGTATTAGTAGTGAATGACCGATGGTCAATGATAGCGTTTACTGGAGCTGTGCTTAGAGACAACTGAAGGCAGAGAACAAGCTTGTTCCTGTCTAAATACAGGGAGGAAAGGACAGTGTTTGATCAAAGCTGTGAGTGACAAAAGTATGTGGATAATGTTTATTCCTTTATGCAAACAATATAGCTAGTTCTTTGGACTCTGAACAGAGTCCTTTTTTGATAATTTAGTTGGTTGTTGGTAATGAGCCAGTTGGCTAGACAAATTAACCTAATTACATTAGAGAAATATAAACGTTCTCTGTTCCTCTCTAGGAATTGTAACATTCAAGTCTACTTAGAATCTTTTTTCAAAATTCAGAGTAAAACAATACCAAAGAAAATGCACCCAGGAACTGCTAAGATTTTGATTACATGGAAGTCAACGTTTGTCAGGAAAAAAAACAACCCAAAAATGGTTCAGAAGACAGGAAGCTGAGATGTCTTTTGAAGATAGGTAGCATGAATCAGTTTCATGCTACCCCTTAGAGCTGTATGCAGAAAAGCTTTGAACACTCAGTTTTAGATACCATGGCCAAATCTGCTAACCACATACAATTTTTAAATACGATTTTATTTAAAAGTCATTTTTCTTGAGCATGACTGTCACCGAAGCACTAGTTTCAGTTTACAGACTCTTCCATCTTTGAAAATTATTTTAAATTTATTTAGACAAAGTTTTATTTTGATCTTGAATACTAGAATTAAATTAAGCTGTCTTAAGTCAGTGACAGAAACATCCTGAACAGATTTTGTTGTTCTAAGTTGGATCCTGAACATAGTGTGAAGGGATAGGAAGAAAATAAAGACAAAAAAAAGAATCTAGCTATTGTGCATATGGAGTATTTACCTGACAGTTATTTTGTGTCTTTTATTTTAGTCATCCTTATTGGATCTGAAGGAACACGCTTCATCCTTAGCTTCATCAGGACTGAAGAAAGATTCAAGACTCAAGACGCTGGAAATTGCATTGGAACAGAAAAAGGAAGAATGCTTGAAAATGGAAACTCAATTGAAGAAGGTAATCTTACTCCATGGTTATATATGTGGTGTAAACATTCAGTGTTAGGTAAATTGGCCACCTCTCCACAGAAGACTTTGGATCTAAGTTTGAATTCTATGAATTGCTTTTCAGTAAGTACCATGAATTTGTGTCCATGCAAGCCATGTTAGAAGCTAAGCCCATCAGAAAGTAACTTTCAGACACTACTGCTAATTTTGAACTTCATTTACATGCAGTAACAGTGCTGTTGACTGGTAGTGTTTTTAACAGGTACTAGGAATTAAATACTTTGTCTGCTTCAGGATAGTTCATAGCAGTAATTGTGCCATTAAACTGGTGTAACAGTTAAAAATTTAACAGTGACACGTTTCAGTTACCAATATATGTAGGTGTTAATGTGATAAATTCAGATGCGTGCTTGGCCTGGTCCATAGGAATGCATGAAAACAAATGAAAAGAATGTATCATCAGTGAAGTGTGTGATCTTTTGTTTTAATCTCGTTGCTAGTCACAGCTGATACATTGGTAGTTTGCTGTTCAGAATAATAATACTTTATTACAGGTAAGCTAATTCAATTGAACAGAATCTTTAGATTATGTTCGCATTGCAAGCCTTCTTTATTTTAGCTGTGAGTACATAAATACTGCACTCTTTAGAGGAATGTTGATTTGATTTTAACTTTTTAATTTTAAAAGAGCAGGTGATGGAGAAGCATAAAACACACTAACTGAAATAGTTATAAAACTTCTATTTATAAAATTAGAACAAGACAAAAGGCAACACAATTTTTTAAAAGAAATTTAAGTCTTGGATTGTGGAGTTCTAGCTGTCTCTTTACATCTACCCAGGAAAAGGAGGAGGGTCCGTGCTGTAGTTTGGAACTCTGTCCTAGTTTGTCAAATAAATGACAGATCAAATTTTGAGTCATCAGCTAAGAATTGTTTAGGATTTCTGTTGTGTGCAAAGTGGGTGTTAACGCACCTGAGAATTCTGTGTATTGTGAAACTCCATATATACATATCTAGACCCATTTACCTTTCTTTTTAATTCTATTGCATAAAATAAACAGTTTTGTTATTCAGCATCATAAAGTGCAATAGCAAGAAAAGATAACTGTGCACATTTAATCGGTGTCACAGGCTGTTTTCAGGGTACCAGACAGTGGGTGAGTATTTCAGAAGTCTTGAAGGACCCTTCCATTTGAGTTCTCTATTATGAATTGCAGTTTCACCCTTTGTCACTGTGTTACTGATAACCAGTTGAGGAATATGTTGTGACTAAGATTTGCCAGAGATTGTTACAGCAGTTGGATGATAGAATTAGTCTGTAGGTAGTCAGATACAGTAGAGAACGTTGTTACAATAACTTAAAAAAAGAAAAAAAAGTACTAACTGGGAGAGCACATAACAAATAGGTTATGAAAAACAGTTGTGGAAATTTAATTATTTAGGGAATGTGTCTGTATATTTAGCATTTGTAAATGTACTGCTTTTCTCTGCTTCCCCTGAGATTGCTTTCCTCGCTAAAAGCGGTGAGTATATCAGTAGTATAAGCAGGTGTGGAGGTCAACCAAATCTGGTGAAGTGCTGCTATCTAAAAGGTGAACATGCAGTTAATTTGCACTGTGATGACAGCTCTTCATTATAATTCCTTTAGGCCTACCTCTGCTCATTCCATTCTAGTGAGGATTGTCCTTAGTAGCTGGCATCCAGGAACATTACATAAGGACACTGAGACAGTTCATAAGATTATATAATTTTATAATCTAATCTATTTGGGGTTTTTCTCAGGAAGTAATTAAGAGGGTGAATTATTATCCTGTGATCTTTTTCCTGATGGTTAAAATGGGAAAATAGCTCAAATGTAAAGGGCACTATTAACTGTACAGAATAGCTATGGTACAAATAACTGTATTCTTAATTTGGTTCTGAGAAAAATAATTAATTTAAATTCATTGTATTGTAACCACAAATAGATTTGCATCTTCCCATCCAAAGAAGCTACCTAAGCTCATTCAGTCAGGATGGTTTCAGTTCTACAAGGAAAGAAAATTGATAGTCTACCATTACCTATGTGCAGTATAAAGCCCTTGCGTGATACTCTGGATATCTGCTCCTCTACTTCAGGTGTTATAGCTTACTAGGACATTTGCACAATTGTTTCCTGTGCAGAGACCGTAAAGTACTCTCTCAAGTCCTACTGAGACAAAACCATCAATACTTTGTTCCTTATCTAAATACTGTGTCATGTTGGGCACTGAAGTCTTCTTATTCAAGGGAAAATTCAAATTCGGTGGAAAGATTTTTTTGATGATAAGAAGTCAGTCCACAATGGCTTTTTGTAAAGGAATTGAAGCTCTAGGAGCCAGGTATGCTTTCATGTAATTAACTGTGCATTTGCTTTCCTTAAGCTGTATGAAAGAGCCCACTTCTACTACTGGTTCTCCTTGCTTTCTAGAACCAAGTCACAGTTACTCTTAGTTACTCAAGAAAACATAGTTGGCAACCACTTGAATATGTTTTAAACTTATGAGTAAGTTTAGATATTTCTTTAATAACCTTTTTGCCAGCTGTGTTTAATTTGCCAGTTTTTTCTGTTGCTTGCAGAAAAGTAGAAAAATGTATTATTCAGGCAGTTTGACATTTTCAAGGTGGATTCATTCCTTGTCATCCTTGAAACAGTTATGATAGATAATCCATCTCCAATTTAAAGCTTCTAAAACCTCAGGTTTACACATCTGCATTGTTAACCATTGCAAATAACTGTCACAATTTACCTTAAAACTGATGGCTACAAAAGATCATTCAGTTTAAAACCAAATTAGAGGTTTATTATGTTGAGGTTTATTACATTATCTCAGTGTTGTTTTGCATAAGACACATGCAGGAAGGACTCTCTTGTGTAGCTCTTAACAGCAAATGGCAAAAAGCTTTTCCTTTTAGGTTATTTCCCTTACAGTTTGAACAGAGATGTGTCTAACATCAGTCTTACTTCCCTTGGCTCTTATTTCCACTGACCAGTTTGATTACTTTAAGTTAAATCTATTAGCCTTAGAAGTTAAGAACCTGACAGAAGAAACTCAATTGGACTACTGTTAAGCCATTAGATAAAAAAGATTTGAGTAGTCCTTGGGAAAAAACTTGCTGATCTCTAGACAGTGAGCCTTGGAGAAATCCTGAACAGTGCAAGCTTCCACTTTTTCTGTAAAAGGTATTTAACTTTACACTAAAATGAAATATTATGAACCAAGTGGAGTGCAGGGGTGCTGAAAAGTTGCTGATATTATTTTTCCTTCCATATAAGCAGTCTCCAGTGTCTTACTAGGTATCCTGTTCTCATTGTTATTATTCCTCTTCTTATTAATGCCTGTTTTATACCCTGTCTTGGCAAATAAAACTCTTCAGTGCTTTTTCGTGTTCAGGGTTAGGTTTTTTTATTATATAGATTATATTATGTTTATGCAAATCTCTGTGCTTAATGTTGTAATTATTCTACTGACATTGCTTCTGCACTCAATTGTCAGCCTGCTGCCAGCAGGAGATACTATGGGAGATTCTTAATGCTGAAGGCAAGACTTAAATCCCTGTTGAGTTTACGTGGCCTGGTGTCCTGCCTTAAATACTCTCCTTTTTTTTGCTGAGGTGGAATCAGTAAAGGGAAATTACACACAGAGGGTTCTCTCCCTGTTTTTCTGTGAAGTGGTTTTATGCTGTGTGGGGTTTTTTCCCCTTGGAAAACTAATTTTTCAAATTTCTATTTTAATGTACTAGTTTTGTAGTGAAAAAGTTTTCTTCTAGTTGTTTTTCTTCAGGATACTCTTTCCCTAACTTTTTCTCTCATGTCTTTCCCAGTCAATATGCTTTGTTTCATTTTGTTTTTCTGATCTGGGAGAGACCAGCTAGTATTAGAATTTGTTCCAGCAAAGCTGAGCAGATTTTTTTGCCTGACTTCATCTCCAGTGCATAGTTTTTCTCCCTATAGATATTTTCTTTAGTTGAAAGGGATCAAGGTTAGAGAAAAGAAAGAGTCCAAAACCATATGTTAACAAACTTCCCCTTGGTGCAGTTCTAGGAACTTTTCTTCAGAGAATGTTAGCAGTGATTCCCTGCCAGGAAAATACCTCTAGATTCCACAGGCTGACTCAGAGGATGCTTTTTTCTGCTGTGGTGTTCTTCCTTCAAGTTCAAGAAGGATAGTATCTTTCAAAAGACAGGAAAAAAATGACTGAATGAAGTGATTCCTAAGATTTAGCTCGATTAATCTAATACAGACTCTGGTGCTTTTTATTTTTGTGAACATGGATTTCCTGCCACAGCTGAAAATATTGCTGATAATATTGGTAGGTGAGATAGAAATACTATTTTTTGTTCTCAGCTGATGATGTGTTTTTTCAAAGAAGAGACGATAAATGATGTGTTCAGCATAGCAACCTAGAAAGAAAAAGGCTACCAGGGAAATCTGGATGTCTTGTAAAACTAAAAGTGAAAACCTAGCAATTGTGTTCAGCGTTCAGGTAGTGTCAGTTACCGAATTAGTTTTCTAAACCTTTTAGCTGTCTTGTAATTGATATAAGTGAAGCAGTAGAAATTAAAGTCCTGCTCAGCCTGTAAAACTGACGTTTATAAACCCAAACACAGGACTACGTTAAGTATTTGAGGACTGGACAAAACTGTTAAAATGAGAAATCAAGACCAGGTTTGGAACTTGCACAAGGGTAACTCTCCATGTTTCCAGAGCTAGTTAATAATGCATGCTAAAACCACAAATTAAGATTCTACCATCTTAGTAAATTAATGTTGCAGCTGCCATTTTAAATTATTTTCTTGTTGCATTACTTCTTTTTCTCTCTCATACTATTCCTATTCCAAATTTTCCCGATCTTTTCCTATCTTCTTTCTCCCTTTAGCATCCTGAAGTTTTATTGAGTCATCCATCCAAGCCAGTAAGTTCCCTGGCAAATTGAGAGGCTATTGCCAACCCCATCTGATTTTCTGTTGCATGTGTATTCAGCTGTGTTTTTATATTTGGGCCAACACAGTGTATATTGGTGATGGCTTTGTATGGATACAAACAAAATGCTATAGTATGTCTGACCAGTCATGCTCAAAAAAGCCTTCTAAGATGCTTTTTCTTTTTGGCTGCATTGGTGTTAACTTCATTTTTGTTTGGACAGCTTAATATTGTGCCAATGTTTTTGTTTCCCTTTGCTGCAGTTTCTTGAAGTGTCCTGTAGCTTTCTTTTCATCTCCATTATCTGTGCATTTTCAGAGCAAGAATGTAGAATTTCTATGCAATCAAGCTCCTTGCGTGAAAGTATTCTGTAACACTATGTACGGCAGCATATTAGAAATAATAATTAAGTTACGGCAAGTAAAAGATGACTTAAAAACTTGTGTAACTATTAAGCTCACTGGTACTGTGTCAGTTTAATTTTGGATCCTATTGCCAGCCTTGTGTTTGATGTCAAAGAGCACTCCTTTCAAGGAGTGTTTGTATAATAATATCTTGACACTGTAAATTATGTAATCCAAGGTGTTTTTTATAAGATACTTCTTTTGTGAGTGTGTGCATAAAAAAATCATGTTACAAAACTTTCAGCAGGCTGGCATCTGTGTTACTCTTGACAATGTTCAGAGTAAATGTAGCTGTCTGTCCTGACAATCATTGTCTGAAGGTCAGAGAATTCCTGGTGCTTTTATAGATCAGGTTTTGCAACATCCCGTATTAGAAATTATTTTAATAGAGCAGATAACGCAATGCATTTAGGGGCCAAATTTGGGAAAAGAGTTGGAGTGTGCAATAGGGAGAAGTATTTCGTTAGGACTAACAGAAATAATAATGAATGCTCAACTAAGGCATAAAAACTCCGACGCTGCACTTCGAGTTATTTACTGTAAAAAAAAGTAATTCATAAATATTTTAAGGCATTTGGTGCCCAAAGATTAGAAAAAACCCCCATAGTTTTCTTAAAGGATATAATATTAGTGGATATGGTACTTGAAGGTTTTAGTTATTTAGTGTTTCACAACAGAGAATATTTTTTCCCCAACAGTTTTGTGTGTTCAGGTATGAAAAGCAAACTCAAGACTTTTCTGGTAAATTGATACATTCCTCCACTTTAAAATAATTTGCTAGCTTCCTAACCTGACAGTTACACTGGTACAGTCCATTATTAAACTTGTTTAATGCATCCTATTAAATAGAATGTTTTATCAATTGTTTAGGCTTTTGCAAACCCTTTTAAACCTTTTAGCTGAAGTTTCTTACGATATTTGATTCAGTCTGAGATTTTGTTTGGTTTTGTGTCTTTTTGATAGAAGCTCTCAGCCATAACAACTCACTGTTTTCAAGAACAAAATATAGAAATATGCTGTGTTTAATATTTTTTTTTTACGCTAGTAATTTTTTTATTAAAAGATTTGTCCTTATACCAGATATTTTTGATGCCCCTGTTTAAATCTAAATTGGTTAAAGGTTAAAAGTATTGTCTATTCATACATGCTCAGTAGATAGAGAGAGATTTAGCAATGAAACTTCCCAAAGATTCCACCTGCACTGATTATACCCCACTCTGAAGAGGGAGGAAGACCTTCTCATTGTCCCTCTCCATTGCCACAACCTCTTCTAGGGCTGGTCATTTGAGCAGGCAGCAGCATTAATACTAAGTAGACTCTTCACCAAATGCCATGCTGGTTCCAACCAGCTACTTGGTACAAATACAGCAGATTCAAAAATCAGCATCTCTGTGTGCAGAATGAATCAGGACAAATAATGTTAGGATTAGAAGCCAGTACAGAAAGACAGCCACCAGGAGGGGAAAGGTTGGATTTTGCTGGGGGAATGAGTAGCTGGGATTACCAGGAAAATGGTACTGAACTTGGGACTTGGGGAAGACATGGTTTGAGGAGGGGTTGCATATGAATAGAAGACATGGGACTACAGGCGCTGTTGGATGGAACTAACTGTGCAAAAAAATCTCCCAAACCTGAAAAAATGGTAGGAAAAAGGTAAGGAGAACTGGTAGATCAGTGGAATCTGCCTGGATAAGAGGAGTGGAATTTGAACCTGGCTAAATAATGTTGATAAAAGGTTGAGGAAATAAGATATAATACAAAAGGATTGTACTTGGTGCAAATAGACAGGAGAATTTGTGCCTGGGAGACCATATTCTCAACAACAATCCTGTTGATGGTATATGACAATGTCAGCATCGTCTTATGCAGTGGAAAGTTGGAGGGGTTTTCCCCCAATTTTCTTATACCTAAAAAAATTAAACTTACCTACTCTACTCCTCCCAGAAAACTTGTTAAGATAACATTCATTTTGAAAAATTAAATATCCAAAAGCTAGGAAATGGCCAATGCAGCATTGTGTCATTGTGAGGTCATTGTTACAACATTTTATAACTAATTTATTGTCTGCCAGACTCTTGCAGTCTTCAATATTGTGTGACAAATGCTCCAAGAATGAGCCAGAAATATATAAGGAAGATTATAATCTAGAGAAATTAGATGATAAAACTTTTTTTTTTTTTTTAATAGTAGGAAAGCATTAAGTGAATAAGGCAGGATATTTTTGCATCTCAGTTTTACACCTGCACAATGGGTATAATAACACATCCTCACTTCCCACTGATGGTGGTAGGAAGTGGTCACTTACCATTGCCAAGAAACAGCCTAAATTCATGATTAGCGTGATAGAAAGAAAATGGGGAAAATATTTTTTTCAGTGTTGTTTGTGTAATTTAGAGTAAACAAGGCATAGAGCCATGTACTGAATATCAAAAAAACAAATACTGATCATTGCTTGAGCAAATCCCTTCTGCACATTGAACGAAGCTCTGTTTCTGTAAAATTGTAGCCTGTGGTCAGGTGAGGAAAGCCTAGGTCAGAGGAAGCGCGGGTAAGGGGCTGAAGTATGCTCAAAAAGACAGCTGTCACCTGGGCATTTCCCTTCTGTTTTCCTACACTTTTTGCATTGGTGTAAATTCCAAAGAGAGCAAATTGTTGACGTTTAATAGCGACCATGGGAGCTCATATCTTTCTGAAGAGATCAGTTTTCAGTAATAGGTTCTCTTGAGGCATCTCTCTCTTATTTAGATTTTCAGCCTTCTTTATTAAATGATTCCAACCAAATATTTCCTTATTCAGTGTCAAAAATTTACAGCCGCTTTAACAGAGACTGACCATTTCTGCTATTTTGTCGGTAATAAGATAACAAACAACTCTTTGTGACAGACTCAAGTTTTTCAGTGCATAGTATATCAGAGAATTCACTGAGCCTTTTACTTCCAGTACAGCCTTTTTGAAAAGCTGTTACAGTACATGGTGTTTAGAGCATTGGAACTAAAGGAGGAACAAGTCTGATTGTTTCTCAAATTTATAATTTTGCTGAAACTAATAAAGACCTGATAGAAGGCAGCACACATTTTATCACCTGAATTGCTGCCTTAACAATAGGAAAAGTAAAGAAAATTGTTATATATGTCTTTTGCAGTAAATAGTCGTAATATATTTTTGTATTTGTGTGTGCATTTACCATTGTTAGAAGATGGGAGGCACTCTTGGAGGCAGAAGGGTGGATTAAAAAGAGATTTCAAATTCTTGGGAACTTCTACTTTGTGGCCAGAAGTTCCTGGCAACATTTATATGTGAAATGTTAAACTTGAATTTACTGTCTCAATTTGTAGGTAAAAGTAGAAAGTGTTTGCTGTGAATTATTTGCTGCTTGATTTAGTTAATCTTTTAGGAATATCGATTTGGAATCTTAGTCTTAATGTTTGGAATTTTTCTTTACATTTTAGAACTTTTTAAATTAGATCTGTGCTATTGTTTTCTTCCCTGCCTCTGGCACACTTTAAGCTGTGTAAGATCACCTTTCCTCTTAGTAAAGAGGTTTTTGGCATGAGAAATACCAACTTAGAAAATTCTTTTTAATGTGTTTTGTCTTCCCCTCCTCTCCATCTGTAAATAGTGGTTATTTCTGTGAAACATCCGTCATCTTTGTTTTGGTTGTAGAAGTTGGCTTTGTCAGCTGATTTTCTGGGGAAGCAATAGAAGTTATAGTACATTTACTTGAGGAACAATCACTCTTTCTTTTATTCTTTAGGTACCTAAAGTACTCACCCCATCACTTACCACATTCAAGATGGGAAATGATGGCTAAGAGCGGAAAAGCAGAAAGCTGTTAAACCACTTCTTAGTTTATAGTCCCTCTTAAGAACTTTGAGAGCATATCCGGAGTAGTAAGCTTAAACTATTCTTGGTCCTGAACCACTTAGAATTTGAAATTAATTGGCAAAGATTAATACTGATCAGATGAGCCTTGCTAATAAAAACCTGGCTTACTAAGGTGCTGCTTTCTAGCTAAAATGTGACTGTGTTTCTTATGCAGATCAATGCAGAAGCAAACATACAAGTTTGTGCTCTTGACAGTAGCTTACATTCACCTGTTTGACTCCCCACTGGAGCAAACATGGAGAGCTAATGACAGGGCCAGTAGTAATAGTTAAGAAGTTTAAAATAGCCTGTAATCAGGTAAACTTAATGGCCTGTGTAGACATACCTTTTCGTATTTCTCATTTGTCAGAGGAAAAAGTGCAATGTTCCCTTCACCCTAAGCAGGCTGCTTTTCAATTTATTTAATTTTTTCATCATACTTTTATACATGTTCCTATTTGTTTGTAACTAAATTAAGAGGTTTCAGACTTAGGAATAAGTCTCAGGCAGAGCTGACAGTTGAACCTATCAAAATGCACTTCTTATAGTCTGTTATTACAGCAGAAACTGTCACTTTATGTGTCCATTCTGTTTTGAAAATGAAATTAGTGTCTTATTTTGGAATTTTTATACACCTTTGGTGGATGGGGGAAGAAGTTGCGTGTGGGTTTTGGTTTGGGATTTTTGGGGGTTTGTTTTTTTGTTTTGTTTGGTTTTGTTTTTGTTTTTTTTTACTGTGAATATAGGAATTCATTATTTGCATTTCACTTTCTTTTTGGTTAAAAAAAAATACTGCTGAATTATTTTACACAAAATTGCATTGGGAAGGTAGCCAATTTCATCTGTTCCAGATCTTGATGTGAGTTTGTGGGAAACCTCTAAATGCATTGGTTTTCTCTCCTATACAATATATGAATCCAGTAGGATTTTTAGATATGGTCATGTAACACATATTTTGTACATAACCCACAAAATGGACCAAAGTCACTCAGTCAGTAATTCACAACTCAGGAAGTGGTCTCCAGTTTACACCATATCGTATAACGTTCTCTTTGTGTTAGGTGAAAGTATCCATACTTATGTGCGTTATATACAAATAACATGTGTTAGGTGTCTTAACTAATAATTTATGTCGTGTAAATAGCCCTTTTGTACTATAAAAACCAGACACACTGACTTGTTGGCTAATTTTCTAGAAAAGAAAATTGATTTCCTCTTCTCAGTAGTGTCTCTTGGGTTGTTGTGGAGATGCTTTCATTAGCACAGAGTAATATAAATCAGGACTGTCCTGACAGTAGAATTGCATTAGGTCTTATGACTGACTTTGAATTAGAGAGTTTAGTAAGCCAGGCTAACAGCCTAGCTTTGCTTTTTTTTTAAAGAAGTTTCTCGATTATCTGATTATGTATTTTGGATGACTTTAAAGAGCCTGGAGGAGTATTTGTTAAAATAAACAATTGGGATGTTGGAAACATACCTAAATTCAGTACAGACAAATTCAGGCTCTGCCTCTGGTGAAAACCAAACTTAACTCTATACATAGTGTTTCTTAGGAGAATGTAGATGCCCCCCAGTAGATTTGTAGATGCCCCCCCCAAAAGCAGTATTCCCAGTTCGTGCAAAACAATATTTGGGAAGGGAGAATAGAGGTTTTGTTTGAAATTTAAGCACCGTTGAAAAGGAAATTTAATAAAATATTTCAGATTTCCCACAGGCTGAAAATCCCAATAATGCATATCAGGAACACTCCTTCCAAAGCAGAGTATGTTCCCTGATGCCTGCGGCTGTTCATGGAACCAACATGCTTATCAGTCTCGTTGCTGCCACGTCCTCCTGGAGTGTGCATATTCTTGGCAACACATTATTTAGACTTCCACTTGCCTTAGAGAGTCCTTCCCAAAGGTTTATAATTCAAAGTGCTTATGTGGCAGTAAGGAATCTGGAAGCGTAGACAGCCGTAACTCCAAAAGGCTTCTCAAAGCTTCCAGGCTCACCAGGGATGGACTTGGAGCTGTGTCTCAGTCAGAAGCTCAGAAGCAAGACTTTCAGATTTACAGCTCAGTGACACAGGAGCAGCAGGGTTTGACTCGAAAGTCTCTCAGAAGTGGGGACCCTTTTAAATTTCCTAAACACATTGCTTCAGGAAAGGGTTCTGTTCTCCTAGAATCTGTTGTTGTTGGGTGCTCCTGCTGAGACCTGCCAGGGAGACATGGGGATTGCCAGGTGTTTTGTTCTAGGATAAAGTACTGTGCACATTTTCCAGCTTTCTGGAATTGCTGCTTAAATAAAAAAGAAAAAAAAAAAAAGAAAAACAAAACAGTTTAGCATCAACCCTTAAGCAGGCTGCTGCAGGTCCAAGGCCCTGGAATATGAAGTGTTCCAGTATTTGGACAACCCATCCCAAGGTCGTAGTCCCAGTAAAGACAGACATCAAGGCCTTCTTCAGTCCTAGAATGTTCCGCTCTGAGATTCTCCTGGATTTCACGCGAATGAGGCCTTGGCTTTAACAGAATTAATTAAAAACAGGAGACTTCAAGGCAAAAATGTTGGGGTCAATGAACAGATATTTTCCTCCAGTCTTATTTTACTGAATAACTAAACAGATTTAGCCCAGTATATTTTTGCTATTTGGTTCTTTGGAAGCAGCAGCTTCTAACCCTGAAGTTTATGCTGCTGCAGTTCTGTCCACTTGCCTTTAAAAAGCAACAGAGTCCTATACTCTTTGATTTAGACTTACTGTGCTTTGGAGCAGAACACTGGCAGCTTGTAAACTAACTTTCCACAGCTGTACACAGAGGGGAAAAAAAGTCTGTAGTCTTATTTTCTGTCGTAGGTTCATTTCAGAGAAGAGAAAGGCCTTGAGTTTGCAGGCAATCTTGGTTGGCAGAATAGCTCCACCAAACCTGCTATTCACTGAAGCAAATTTGAGCAATTCTGAAATCACTTTAATTGATATCAAATAGCAGTTCAAGATCAAAGAGCAGAGGGGCAGGGGGAGAATTAAAAGATAGTCCTTAGTCTACTGGTTTAAACTCCATCATAAATACTGCCTTTTCTTTGTCTCTAATATGTTTGGAAACTGTTGAATTAATTTTACTAATAAAATAACAAACCAAGACATTTTAAAAAAAAAATTAAAAAAGCTCTTAATTGGTGTCATTTGATCCTCAGTCCTCTGATGCTTTTTGTCCTCATAGCCTGATTTTAAAAAACATATTTCCTAGATAACTAGGTGAAGATATTTCCAGTAGGTAGCTGTACTCATATTAGTCCTAGTCTATACGGCTCAGATAACTAGCAAGAACGTCAGTAGATCAGCACCATCGGTGCAAATCTATCTGACACTTTGCATACTGATGTAGTTATTGAAGGCTCTTGACCTGTGATTTGTTTTTCTAGATTATCTAGGTTAAAATACTTCAGATAACTAGCTCTACAGTCATATCACTGCTTTAGAAGTGTATTTCACAAATTTTTATATCCACTTACAGTTACTTTCCTTTCAGATAAGTTTAACTTTTTTCATATTTTTACTTCTTTCTTCTGTCAGTTCTGTTCAGATCAAAAAATCACTTAAATCTTTTTAGACTGAATTAACAAAATTAAATTTGTTTCTGAATTCTTCTTTTCCTAGAAAGTATTTCCTCATACTTAAAAGTAGCATATATTTATATGTGTAATAATTAAGCTTGCCATTTTGAAATAGATATTTAGATAGCATTTTGCAGTCATCATAGTATCTGTAAAATATATATGTGTGAATGAATTGTTTTTTTCTTGAACCTTCTTGTTACAGGCTCATGAAGCAACACTGGAGGCTAGGGCCAGCCCAGAGCTGAGTGATCGTATGCAGCAGCTGGAAAGGGAGGTAACACGGTATCGGGAAGAATCTAGCAAGGCTCAAGCTGAAGTGGATCGTCTTCTTGAAATCTTGAAAGAGATGGAAAATGAGAAGAACGATAAGGATAAGAAGATAGCAGAACTGGAGAGGTGAGAGTGGTATAAAATTACTAGAGCAGCAAAAGAGCTGATTAAAGTTGGAGTTAACTTAGTCCATTTTTCTTGTCTTAAAAGCCTTAGAGTGCCTACTTTGGGAAAGTCTGTTTAGAGTTTTTCTGTCGTCAGTCCTTTATTTTGGTAGATTGTAAGCAAAAATGCATCTTACTGTGTGCTTTCATTACCAGCTGCTCGAAAAAAGGCCTGATTATAGATAGAAGGGTAGATAGAACTGTAAGGGACTGGAGATGGTAGGAAAAGTTACCCACACTGATGTGTTTGGAGAACAATTTGTTCTTTTGTTTTAATAAATTCCTCAGACATTGCTCTCCAAAAAAGAAATAAGAAAAATGACTTTTAAGCACTTGTGATACTAGTTACTCAGGTTCTTCTGACAACCAGCATTGAAACTCTTTGTACTGGTAGGGACACAAGTAAACTTTGGCTCATGTGAAGCCAAATGAACAGATATGCTTTTGTCCAAACGAAATGCGATTCAGCACTTTTCAGCATTTTCCATCTTTCTGTTGGGGCCAAGAGGGAGTTTCTAGGCAGTAATACCTGGTTGGGGTGTTTTGTTTACTTTACGATTCGCAATGAAGTATCATTAACTTGGAACAGCAAAACGGAACTTTGATTATTCCCATTTACCTTGTGCCATGGTCTTTCTGATTTCTGTCCTATCACTATTTAACTGCTCTGCATTTAGTGTCAGGAAGATCAGGGGAACTGAGTAGAGGACTTCTCACGTTCTGCGCAATGGCAATGGTTGTTGTTCATTGGCTTGATGATAGTCAAATTATGGGCCCCTCTGAATGATATGAAGAAATCTTTCCTAAGAAGTCTATTCTTGTTTCCTTGGAGGTGACAGAGCTCTGAAACAGTTCAGCTTGTCAGCTGGGTTTCTTCTCTCTTTGTGATTGTAAGCAGCATCCTGTTAGTTTTCTTTAAGTTGTTATTTTATTTAACCAAAATTCTCTATACCTATGGTGTAAGCTCGAACATCCGAAAGTGAGGATATGTCCTTTTTAACTGTCTTCCCTTTTTTTCTAAGTCAACCCATTGATACATAATGTCTTCAGCAGAACATTCAGGCAATAGGTTGAAAGAGTAGGCACCTCAAGTATAGACATAAAAAAGCCAAATAGCAGGTACAAGTCATATTTGTGTGATTTTTTTTATTTTTTTTTATTTTTTTTTTCCAGTCCCTTAGAGGGGCCCATCTTGGTTGTGAAGTTCCCCATGTCATCATCTTAGGGTATCCCTTACTGGGGATCAGGGTATAAGCAACAAACTTCTAATAGAAGTAAGGCCAGGTTGGATGGGGCTTTGGGCAACCTGATCTAGTGGAGGGTGTCCTTGTCCATGGCGGGGGAGGGTTGGAACTGGATGATCTTTAAGGTCCCTTCCAACCCAGTTCTATGATTCTGTGATTCTATAAGGTATGGAGAAGAAGTGTGTTCACAGCGCCTTAATTATTTCTGTGTGCAGAAGTAATTACTGTTTAGGAAAAGCAAGTCAGAAATACTCATCTTTCCTCAATCTGATTCCTAGAGGAGATTGGAATGGCAGGAAGAGAATTTTCTTATGCATACTTTTAATGCAACTCTGACTTTTTTATTACATTAGAATTCAGGAACTACTAACCAAGATTGGGACTTGCAGTGTCAAACACTGAATAAACACATGTAAGTGGCCTATAATCAAAAGAGTTTATAGCCTACAAAGCAAAAAAAAAACCCGCCAAAAAACCAAAGAGAAATAGATGGACCTCCTTCTCTTTTACATGCTCTTAAAAGCATTGACACACAGTCTTCGAAGACTTAGAAAGGAAGTTTTTCTTTGATGCAGTTCCAGAGATCTGCAAAGCAGTTCTTGTTTTTCATGTTACAGTGGTAGTTTTTTGCTGTTTCAGTCACAGACCAAACTCTTTCTATATCAATGAAAGCATAAAACCCCCAAATGACTGCACATCATTCCATAACAATTTGGTGAATACTTTGACTATTCAGTGCTATGCATTTCTTCTTACCACTTGATCTTTGCTCTTATAAAAAATTAGTGATCCTCTTCTGGTTTTAACTTGTCTTTTCTACTAATACTGAGATACAATAGACTATGTCTTCTTTTATTTCTAATAATTAGAATAGGTATTTCAGCTACATCAAAGAAAAGACTACTACTGTTATCGTGTGATTGCCAGCAGCCGTGTAAATCAAGTGGCAAAAAAAACCCCCAAAACCAATATTCATGTTCTCTAACCACTGTAAGTGTTAATGGAAAAGGTCCTCAAGATCTGGAGACCTAAGGTACATACTCTTAGTTTGATGACTTAGTGAAGTATCAACACCTGAAATGATTTTTCAGGTAGCACTGTAATATAATCACAGCACTGGAGAAAGAGGGAAGGTTTCAGATACTTTGGTGTGAGGTTTTGACTACTAATTTCTCTTTTTCTGAGTAATTATTGAAATTTTTATTTGGCCTTAGTTGTTTTCAGCTGCTCCTTGGAACCCCTATTCTCTGGAAGCTTGCTTTCTCCTTGTGAGTTTTTACACAAAGCAGAGTTTTTAACATGCCTATTAAATGTATAGATTGGTCCTGGTTTATAAAGTTATTCTTTAATGGCTGAACTGAAATATCTGGGCATGTTAACATGAATAGATAATTTTGCCTTGTAAAAGTCCTTCCTAAACTGTGGTCCATGCAGAGCAAGCTAGAAATTATCTTGACGTCTAATGCTTCTACATCTGTTCAAACTGTTGTGTAAAGAGCCCTAGTGCTTGCAGAAGCATTTGTCAGCAAGCAAAAAAGTGAATATTGCTGTGTCTATCAGGAACCACTATTACTCCCATCTAGAGCAAGATAAGAAGAAATAAGTTAAATTCAGAGAATAACTGTACTAACAAAAAAGGGATTTTTCAAAAGAGAGAGTCTCTCCCTAGAGTTTTTCTTTATGCTAGTTATATGTGACAACTAGACCGTACGTTGTCAGGAGAAGAGAAATAGTAACACGGTTTCATCCATAGAAGAGAAGTGAGTCGCCTGTTAGGGAGGTATGTATAGGGGAACAGAGAAGGAGAGGAAGATGAAATGAGGAGCAGAAAACTGTTCTCTTAAGCCTTTTCAATGATGGCAAAGCCACTTTCAGTTAAAATTAGGATAAAGAGGGAAAGGCTTCCACTCTTCAGTAACTGTGGCAATTACTGGGTGGGGGACGTTGTTTTTCAGCTGTGAATGGGAGGAAAGATATCCAGAAATAATGTGTTAAATATGGTGCATGCTATGCAAAAGTTTGAAAACTACCCTAGAGTCAACATGAGATTGAAAGCACAAGCTCATAAATTTATATTCTCTGTGGGCAGGATTTTGCTTTTTCTTACGGGAAGGCGGGCCATAAGTCTGCGTTTCTTCTGTGGGTGAACAGCCCTATGAGTTTTGTTTCTGTCACCGGATTGTGGTGGCGTAGAGGGTTTTGCAGCTGTCTGGTTGTTCGCTTTCTTTATAACTAACTGTTTGCTTTTTGTATTGCCATTCCACAATCTCCTGTCTCTCTGTAACTTTTCATTTTCTGTTTTGTTTCCTTCCTTGCTTTTTCTTTCCGTTTATACTGTCACGTCCTGGTTCCACGAGTTGTTTTGTTTTGTACGTGTGGGGGTTTTTTTGACTATGCCTTTTCTCAGAAAGCACGCCTCCCGCAAATTGCACCCTCCCTACCAGGTGTCGGTCCCTGCACCGCAACACGTAGGGGGGTTTGTGTGGGACTTCCTGGGAAAGTGAGTGCTCTATAAGGCTTCTGTTTCCTACGGGGTGGAATGTCACCGCTGGCTGCCCGGCTGCTGCTGCTGCTGCTGTTTGGGTCTGCTGCAATTACGCTTTTTTTCTTAGGTCAAACAGGAACTAGTTATGTCAAGTACAAGCTCTAACAGCCTCTGCGTTCAACACGTGTCACAGTGGTCATGACCACAGTCCAAAGGAGGTTTGCTGCTATTCTCCCTGATTTAAACTCAACAGAAGCTGTTGCTTTTTATTCTAATTCTCTTGCTGTGTTTTACCTTTTGGTTCTAATCTCTGCTATCAATTCTGCCTGAACCAGCTAAAACCAAAGTGGTCTAAAATATATCATTGATAGAGGTCAGTATTGCCTTATTCTTGAGTTTTATTGCAATTCTTATCCTGTACTAAAGAAAAAAAAAGAGAAAAGAAAGAAAAATTATGCTAATCATCTGGGACATGACCATCATGGCCTTCAGATGGGTAGTTTACAGAGGTATTTGTGTGCACGTATTCTGCAAATAAGAACTAATTCTCTGTGTACTTGAGAGGTGACAGTAAATACGTATGTATGTATTGCTTCAGAAGTAAGCACTGACTGAATATATATGGAAGTCTTGGTTCCAGTCACAGCCTTGGAATTGATTTTAATTTGGCATGCTCGCTATAGATGATAAGTAGTCCTTGTAAGGACATAGGGCACCACCATTTTTTTTTTTTCCTGAAGGAAACTTGACTTTGATTTGGGAACCAGCAAGACTGTGCCCACCTTTGGAATACCAGCAGTCCCAGTAAGGACAGTTGGAAATTATGGCTATTTTGAAAGAGAAATTTGGGAGAGTTTTTCTAAAAAGAATTTAAAGATGCCCTGTTCAAGAAGAAACCTTCAAACTTTTGATGTGTAGCAGCCAAAAGATACTTCTCATTTTAAATATTTCTTCTCAACAGTAAATAAAGATAAAAGACTAAAAAACAAAGGGTGATCTAGAAGGAGCATTGAAAAATGTGCACGGTAGAAGGAGGTATCTTACTCTATGTGTCTGTAAGATAGTGATATGTTTGTGTAGTGGTCTATGAAGGATAGATGGGGAGAGAAATGAACTGCATATTCCATCAGCTTTATGGTTTCCTAGAATGGTGTAAAGGAAACTATACTAGTAAATTACGCCTTAAGCTTTTCCTAAGTCAACAATTTGAAGTTGAAATACATATTTTCAAGCCACTGCTCATATTTTATAATAATTCTTTGGTTTCCAATTTGGTTGTTACTGTGAATTTTTAGATGATTTTTTATAAAGAGAATTCCTAAACAAGAACCATATCAGGGCATATAAGTAATTTAAAGTGAAATAGACGTTGTCAAATTAAAGAACAAAAGGCGTTGATAAAGTCTTAATCGGCACCGTTAAAGTTAACCTTGAGAGATGGTGTGACTTGAATTCTGTATTACCATAGCTCATTTAAGTCCTCCAAAAATAAATTAGACTCTGATTCAGGTGCAGGAAAACCTGAAATAATTAAATATCACTTTAAAACACTTTAATCCATTTTGATACCATCAGTCATAAAAGTAAATTGGATATGTTTATCTCATGGTTGTCTGGTATTATAACAAGGCAGAATTTGTTGTTGTTTCTCATCCACTTCCCTCTAAAATTCCTAGCTTAAATGAATACTAAGATTCTAAGGTTAGTAACTCAAAACTTAGGACTTTCCAAAATGAAGATTGCCATGTAATTTTAATTCACCTCTTATGTGAGCCTATGTATGATGGTAAAATGATACAGTCCTTAACCATATGAACAATTTTTTTCCACAAGAATGCTGCCCTTGATGTGTGAAGGATGTAGCTTAAATTGTCCCCCAAAAAATCCTGGGTGAGGCCGACACCTGTCATGGAAAACTTCAGCACACTTTGTTAATATTTGGCAAGCAACTGAGAACAAGGTCTTGTAATGGAAAGAAGTGGTCTGGCCAGGAGTTAGTCCAGCTCCACCCCTGAGCACACAAGCCTTTTGAATGTTAAGATTTTCATCATTTCCAAGCTAGAAAATGAAGAAGTCGTTTCTTTCTTCTCAGGCTTGCTTTTATCTTCATACAAAATGAACATTAGACCTGAAGTCTCACCTTGAGTTTCACAGAGGAAAAAATAATACATTTTATATCAACATAACTGGTCTAAACAGATAAGAATATAAGACGAGGGACCTTTACTTATGGGTATTTAACTTCAGACATTTGAATGTATTTTCAGAAGGCAAGTGTCTGCCCTCTGAAAGTCAACCTTTGTTAAAGTGCCTTAAGACCAGCACTCCAACTTACTAATTGCTTTTGAAACCTACATCTAAGAAAAGAAAAGACACACACATGCTGCCAGTAATTGCAAATCCATCTGTAGAGAGCACCAGATAAAAAAGCCATCATAGTGATTTTACAGTGACTCCTCAATCCTTCCTCACCTTTTTCATATAATGGGATATCCTTTTTCCATTTGTTCTTTATTTAGCTGTCCTTTATTTCCCATTCTCTCCCTTTTTTCTGTGTTTTGGGAGAAGCTGAAACTTGGTGATATTGCAGAAACAGCTCTTCTAAAAAACAAAGTCAAAGAACCCCAATTAGTCTGGCCCTTGGCAAGGCGAGAGGTCAGGGTTGGTGCAGGCTTTACCCAAATGAGCTTGCTGCATTGTCATATCATTGAACCACCTAAGCCTGGGTACTGGCCCTAGTATTATTTCCACGCTCAAGCAGGCAGGACTGACACTATTAAAGTGTGGTTCTTCTCTATGGAACTGAGTACAGACAGTCTCCTTTGTTAAATTCAGCAATGGGCTGAAAGCTTGGTTTATCTACTATTCCAAGACTCAGGATGTGATCTTGGATCCTCCAAAAAGAACCTTACGCTAGAGTAATACAATTAATGAGAATCACTGATTGCGAGCTTTTTTGAAGGCTTCTTTTCCTGCCAAATTTCCCATAGCGTTAAAGTTCTGTTTGGTTTTGTCATTAAGTCGATGTGATTATCGAGCATTCCCTCTCACACCTAAGTCTGTTACCTGTAATTAATATAGGAGTTGTCATCTGATGATTTATACTCTGCCTGCATTGTAGCAATGGTTTTATTAGCATTTATCTCCCAATCCAACTGCTAGATCCACTAGGGCTATGATATAATTAATTATAAAATCAGAGGAGAAAGAAAATCCCGTAAATAATGAGTCTAGTTTGCATATCAGGGTTTCATTACTACCTGTCTTGACTACATCTCTTCAAAGGCTGTCTTGTAGCTTTGTTTCAGTCAACATCTTTAAGCAATATGAGGGTATCCATACTCACAAACTAGTAAAGGGTAAAAAACCAAAAAAATTTAAAAATCCTCTTGGACAACTGAACAGTAATAATAAAAATGTCAGATCCTTACATTGTCTTGTAGTACAGTGAGAACAAAAGGAAAATCCAGTAATTGCCAGTAAGCCAGTGAAATAGCAACAGGAGTGCTCCATGGCCATCTGGTCATGTTTGTGCTCTTAGATCGGTGGGTGCACGTGTGCATGGATGCACACACAAACCTTCCCTGTCGCAGTCTCCATCTCTTCTCCATCCCTCTAAATATCAACTAAAAAGGAAGGAAAAGACCAGCCATCATTCTTTTTACCAAGAAAAAGTGTCAAAAGTGGTAAACATAAGCCTTTCAGCTTTGACACAAGGAAGATCAAGTGTGTATTATTCCCTGCCAGACTACTTTGAAGGAACAACGAAGTAGCAAATGTACACAATCACTCACTGTTAAACAAGTGAAATTCAAAGGCTGACGAGAAATTATTACATAAACTTCTCCCTAAGTACGTCTGAGACTAATGGAGCAGGCTCATTCCACTCCCTATAATATACAAGCATGTGGGAAAAATTATAGCTGGAATAATCAACAGCTTTTTAAATATATATATTTCTTAATTAAAATACTGAAGTGTTCACATCTCACCAACTTTTCTGATCTGCACCCAGCGATCAGTTTTAAGTCACCTATATCTTTAAAATTAATGTGATGGCATTTTAAAAGAAAATGGATTTCTCCGAGACTCCCATTTGGTGTTACAATTGTATTGTCTCCCTGTGTGACTGTTGCATCGGAGCACACACTTAATGGGGCTGGGCAGAAGCGCTGCTGCTGGATCTTGTAAGGAATGCTGCAAGTGTGCGTTCTTGCTCGAAGGGAAATAGTGCAAACTAAAAATTATTCTTTTGCTCTGTGATGAGCATGTCTTGGTATGTATCTGATCCTGCTTGCTTGGGGCTGCTTCTTGGGGCAGATGCTTGCTGCGCTCCTCTGCTCAATTTCACTGATATAGCCCTGGGCACTGAGGCTTTGCCTCCAGCCTGTAGCAGAGCTCCACTGACTTCCTCATAGCTGGCAATTTCAGGTGTCTGCCTTGGTTTTAGTTCAAGTGATAGCACAGTTCCAGATTTTTCCTAATTTTTATGTGCTTTCAGACATATTCCTCATTTTTGTTTGGATAAATATTACAATTATTCTAAAAATCCACATTTTTTGAAAAAAAATAAAATATTTTGAACCCCTGGAAAAAAACATGAAAAAAGGGACTAGCGATTACACAAAATGTATTTTTCTTTGGAAGAAAGAATTTATTCCACAACAAAATGAAGATGTGGCAATAATTATTCTCCATTCAAATCCTGTGCAGCTGGCTAAATAATAGTTCTGTAACGTACAGAAAATTGCAAGTGACCGCAGCATAGCATTTCAGGTAGCGTTTTGCCTTCATCTTGTGCCAGCAAAAGATGTGACCTTTAATAAATAGCATTTGAAAGAATAGTGCAGTTCATTCAAATTCTACAGCGCTATTCTGAATTGTAGCCTGTACTTTTTTTCACTGTTATATAGAAGGAACAGTATAACAACATCATTACAATAGAACCAGGTACTGCAAAGGGTCCTTGAAAAACAAAAGGAGAAGTCTTAAACGTTCATAATCTAGTAACAGTCATAAAAAAGACAAGCTTTTTTCCCTCTACCTTATTTATTCCCATATCTAACCAAGTATTTATTTTCACTTTTGTGTTCCCCTTTTTTAAATTTGTTTGACCAGTCATAGCTCTGCAGCTCAGCTTAGAGAACGTACTCTTGGATTTCAGTTAAATTGTTAGTTACACACTTTTCTATACGAATTAACTGAGGTTTTTGGAAGGTTAAAACTTCAAGATCAAACACAGAGATGTAGTATTTGGAGTTTTGAAGTCTCATCTTTCCAAAATCTCCAAATAACACAGCCTTTACAACAGCTGTCCTTGAAGAACTTGAAGAATGTTAGTTTAAAAGCCAAAGAGAAGTAGCTTTAAAGTAGTTTGTCTGTTACAGACCAACAATACACTTCTCAGCTGTACCTTGCTCTGAACCTACTGCTTGTACAAAGTCGATATCCTACATTGTTGTTTGTAAAACTAATGCCAGAAATAAGGACTTCAAATGTCATTTAGGTGGTTCCATATACCAAGAGTAAGAAAGCATATAGCAGTTAGCCTATCCTGTAGAAATATTTTTCTCCAGACCATATCCTGCCTTTTTAGAGTGAAATTGTGCCATGGGAGAAGTACGACATACATTTTAGAAGCCAAATTGCCACTTTGGACAGCAGGACACTTACTTTTCCTCTTTTCTATTGACTGAAAAAGAATGAAGTTTAAAATCAGATGAAAAAGATCTGTATTTATGGCTCCTTGTTGACTTCCATTGCTGTTATCAGTGAAATTGACAGGAGATGCCTATGAAAAAATATTGGAGATATTTAGAAAATATAAAGCAATAATGAACCTGTGGGACCTCCATGTTATACAGGGAACTCCAGCATTTTGTCTTGGTCAATTTTGCTTTTGAACAATGTTGGAGAGAACTGTCAAAGATATGCCTGTTTGGTCATTATTGTTTTTAGATTGCACCTTACATGGAAGAATTAAGACAGCAGCACTGCAGGAATAAGAGGCAGATGCTTTTTACTTGTTTTTAGAAGGGTGACTTCAATGTCAAATTAAGAAAGATGAACTTTTAGCTTTGACAAGTCTTCAGAACTTGAAGACACTACTCTGCGGTTGGGGTTTTTCTCCTTTCTGTTCCCTTTTGACAAATTTGGGTCCTCTGCAGGAAAAGTGGAAAAAAAATGTGTGTCTTGCTCATGGAGAGAAAATAAGCCCCTAGAAGAGGGCATAAAGGAACACATTAGGGTTCAACTCAGATAGTCAAACTCCACATTTTCAAAATGTTTGTTAGAATTGTGGAAGAAGGCTACTTGCTAGTAATGTGATATAAATCCAGAGTTTTCTACAGTTTACTTATTTCCCTTTTCCAAGAACTGTTATGTATTGGAGACTATTTTCTCTACAAAAAGTTGCCTCTAAGTGAAATGGTGTAATCTAATGCAAAAGTCCTTTTTCTTTCTTTCTTTCTTTTTTTTTTTTTTAATTAGATATCTATAAAACATGCAGCTCTGTGTTTGTGAAGGATTGTGTGTCTGTGTGTCATTACCTGATTTAGATCTGCTTGTTTTGTCCTGTATTCTTGAACTGCCTTATCTCTGGACGCTGTTTTCACAAACTCTAACTCTTTTTCTTTCGCATCTCCTTCCTGGATTTGCTGCTTCCTTCAGCCTCACCTCAAGGTCAGTATTCACTTTTAATAAGGGTGTTTGCAAGACTGTTGTCTTTTCAGCTAAAATTGAGATCTCTCACAAGATTGTACATCAGATTAGATGATCTACAAATAGAAGATCAGAGATTTGGTCTATGTAGGAGGATGGGTTGGATAGGGTGCACATTTAGAAGGAACTTGTACTTCAAGGAAAGAATTTATATCAAAACCTTTGTAAAACAATGGTTTAGTGCCCTGGGAAGTAGAGGGAAGACTTATCAATGGAGCTTTTCAAGAAAAAAAACCTACAGGATCAGGAAGCTGAAGCAAGACAGTTTAAATATTACTGGGTTTGCCTGTTACTTCAAGAAGAAAATAGATTGAACATTAGCCATATTCTCTGGTACATGCTGTTGAGTGCAAAAGTAGTTGCTTTAAAATACTAGTCATCCATACCTTGTAAACTGTTGGATTGCTCTCATTGCATCTCTGTCTGAAACCCTGTAGTGATGTTGTAGAACTAGTTTTGGTACAGTTTGAGTGTGTTGTCCTGTCAGAAAGAACCAAGGGCTAAAGGTTAAAGATTAGCAAGGGGATACATTTGTTGAAGGCACAACGTGATAAACTACTGAAAAAGCCCTACCAAGTGACAACATGATTTGAATTCTTTCAGCTGTGACTCAATTTTTTTTATTTTCATATTTTAAAAACAGTTGCTAAGCCTAGATTTTGGGATTCAATAGAGTAGCTGGGAGTAAATGTCTATGGCCTATGTAATGCAACAAGTCAGGGTACATGTTCTAATGACCTCCAGTTGCCTTCAAAAAGGTTCTGAAACCATTTTGGATTCTAGTCTTTGCTAATAAGGTCTGTTTGGTAGAAAGCGTCCCTGACTCCTGATGAAGGAATGACTATAATTGTTTCAGGCAGTGTCTTTGACCAGAAAGCCGCTACTTAATGACTAAAGTTCCGAGTTATTGACCAACATCCGGCTCTTCTATTCCTGATTAACACTGTGAAAAATGTGGTGGTGAGAGGAATCCCATGATGCAGTGATGCTGCTGATGCCTTAAAATTGTGTCAGTGTTCTGACCTTGGTTTGGCACAGACATTGCACTTGTGGCCTTGGCTGCGTATTTTCCTTCCTCCCACAAACTGGAAAAAGATTGGAAGTTAATCGTGTTGTTGTCCATCAGTACCTTCCGTATTCAGTGTGTCGTACTGGCATACTTGTATTTGTTCAGGAGAGGAGGGCTATCCTTGAATGACCCTCTTATTTTCAGATCCCAAAGAACAGAACTGCCAGGAAGCTTTTCTGCCCTGTGAGCATTCTCCTCTGACATACACATAAGTGTCTTTTCTTGCATAAGCAGGACTTTTGCTGGGTAGTCTGTATTTGCTGGTTTCCACCGTGAATGGAATTTGATGTGCTTTGTTTGGCCGATAGAGTCCTAAATGTTACAGAATCAATGTGTCAAAGGTATTTCTGCTTCAATCTATATGGCTATAGGTCTTTGTCAATACCTGCCACTATGCTGGAGTTTGTGATGAACAAGAGGGGGAACCATTTTTAGGGTATGGTTTGTGTGTATTTTTTCTGAGACATGGCGTTTCTATTTCCCCAAACAATGTAACCATAACTTTTATTTCTCTCATTTAGAGCATATTGTAAAATTTAGCTAGAGAAGATATGACTACGGTTTGAGGTGGCCAAATGTTAGGATCTTTGAAGAGTTTTCTGATAAGATGTTGAAGAGATTGTCCATTCTGTCCTCATAGTTTCTTAGTGGGTTTATGGAGATTTTTTTTTAATTTTTAATTTTTTCCCATTTTTTAAAATTGATTGCTATGATGGCTAGTTGCTGAGGCTTTCATATGTTTGTTAAAATAAATCAAGAGTGTAAAGGAATAAGTTGAACAACTGCCCTTGGAACTATAAAATCTCTGCTGGCCAGAAACACAATGAAAAGACTCTCCTAAGGACAAACAGAAAAATTACAGGGGTTGCAGTACCACTCATTTTCTTTCCTATGCATTTCAGTGTTTGCCTAATTACCATTAATTGCAGCATATGAAGAAATAGCTGTTCTGTGAATTTACATTCTACATTGGAAGCTACTATGGGAGCCATAACTTTGTTCTAATGCTGTAAAGCAGGTATTTTTTTTCAGACATGAAAGCAAATGTGTCTTCCTGTAAAAGAACTGAATGTGTGAAAAAACGCCTTAGGTGTGTCTGTCTTCCAGAAACATGAAGAAATACTCTGAATTATATCTGTTGTCATCAAGAACAGTTTTGCTTACTGTAATCAGTGCAAAACCTCTGAATTTTCTGATCTATTAAGCTTTCATCATCTTTCTCCTGTTGATAAACTCAGTGGACCAGAATGTAATAGTGTAATCCACATCACTGTTGCTGTTATGACATGTGCTTACTGCTCATAAGTCTAAGGGCCTGGAGTGGATGTCATATTGATTCATAGTAAATAGAATAGACTTGGAAGGCATGGGGATTAAAGCAGTTTTCCATAAGGAGTTTTTGCTAAGCATCTCTGTTGATGACAGCTTTACATTAAGAACTATCCCATGCTGAGTTCAAGAGTAACAGGTCCAATACCACTGTTCTGGTGTCATTACCTGCAGCAGTGGAAAAAATAGAAAAATACCACAAAGTCATATGCTGCAATTCTTTTTAAGTTAGTTCTTCTGTATACATGTCAGAAAAGTTGAGATGGAAAAAGATAACAAGACTGAGAAAATCAGGTGCTGTGGTGAGCAACTGCATACTTTTCAAGGAAAGAATGAGCTATATTGATAAAACAAAAGCAAGATTGCTAGCTTCAAATTAGGTAACAAACAGCTTAACTGTTGCTTTTTTTTTTTTTTTTGCATTAGGTTTAATTTATTGCCATTATTTATATTTTGTCTGCTGAATAACATTGAGCCTGCTATTTATCAACAATTTATATTTGTAGCAGGGCATTGGAATGGAAAAATAGCTGGAACAGTAGGACAGGAGGCTTGTCTTTTAGTGTCCTGCTTTCTATTGTCAGATTTTCTGGTAGTTTACATCACATGGTTAATTGCACTGTCTGTCATGTTTTGAAGCAAGTAATCCAGATCTTAAGAGAAAGAAGTTTTCTGGATTTTTTGCTATATCAAAGATAATTTGATGCAATAAGAAGTAATAAAAAATTACTGTAAACCTTATTTCTACACAGCAAAGTGGCTTGGTGATTAGGTGAGTGCGGGCTGGTGCCATGAATCCAGATAAAAGTCTGCTCTGAGTGTCCATGTAAAATTAAATGTCAGTGTAGCAACTCAAGTGTAGCCTTATAAAAATCAAAGTAAAAACAAAATACTAAATCTGAGGGGATTATTTCAGTCCTTTTTCCAGAGTCCTAAATTTATGTTAAACAGTTGCTTTAGTTTCATACCTGCAGGAGACTCTCATCTTCATTCTGCCACCATGCTGGTAATTAACCACATTAGGAAATTATAAAAATTTCAAGCATGTTGAGTCAGCAATGGTTAGTTTTAGCTCAGCAGAGCCAGATACATTGTGTTCAAAGAGGTTTCCACTTTAAATTTCTTTGGTCATCTCTTAAAAATAACAACCTCTAACAGTTGTTTTCCATTTAATATATTTGTCCTTTAATTCTACTTAGAGCAAAACCAGCTTTATGGAATTCTTTACATTAAAAAGTACTCTGCTTGTGAGGGTTGTCTATTCCTTGTGAGTGAGAAGTAAGGAATCTGCAAGATGATAGTGGGAAGAGGAAGAAATGAAGGCATCAGACCTGTTGGCTGTAAAGGCAAGGTGGTGATGAGTAGGGCACAAAATAGAACTGTGGTTTTCCTTAAAACAGGTCACTGGATAGTCTTTCAAATTCACTTTAGGTATAGTGATTATCAGAGCTTTTTTCCTCCATTTGAAGTGGAACCTATAGCTTTTCTGGCAAAGGTCCTCTTTTCTTGCATCATTTTACTGCATCTTAAGAAAGCAAAAAATTATTCATAGCTGTACATCACCTCAGAATTCTAACTTTTCTGCAGTCTCGCATGATCCGATTTCTTTCCTACTACCTGCTGAAATGAATTTAATTATGTGAGGCACTGATGAGTTGTTTTTATTTTTGTGTTATTGCCATTTTCATTACATGTATTGGGAAAGCGTGCAGCTTTCCTATGGGAATTCAAACCAAGGGTTATAAAGACACATGACTGGATATGGCACTAGGAGGATGTTTTTCTGTCAACAGTATCCTGTGAATTTTTAAGAGCTCGAAGTCAAATGCACTGAGAAATTAGAGGAATCCCTCACAACTTACTTTTTTCAGATATAACAAAAAAGCTGGCTTTTTACTGTACTATTTGAAACATCAAAATACAACATTATTTTTAGAAGACATTTTAAAATGGGTCTTTGTGTTAATATATCTCAAAGTTAACAAATTGCCTGACGTCATCATCAGAGGATTAACTGAAATTATCATTCAAACTTCATGCAACATTAAACATTTTTACTAACCCATATGTGTCACATCATATTTAGTCAAAGGAATAAAATCTGAAGGTGATTTTTCTTCTTTAATGGCTAACGTCTGTGGAAAAATTTCTCCTCCTCCCTCCCCCCCCTCAAATGTCTAGATTTTTATTTCTATTAAAACTCTAAAAGCCATGTAATTATATAGACAGTGAATTTATGTAGCTATGGTAAAATAGTCTTGGTGCAAACGTTTCCATAACTGACAATACAAAAAGCTTTAACAGACCCTGGACTCAGCAATAATATAATAGTTACAGAGAACTCAGTTGGGCAGGAGATCTTTTTAAAAGGTCACCGAAAAGAATGAGGAGCTCTGTAGCTTCTTTTCCTCCTTTTTTTTACTGATAAGGACTCCTTTCAGATCCCTGAGCATAGTGACAGAGTCTGTGGGAGTGAAGCATTACCCACAGAAGTGGAAGACCAAGTTACAGACCATTTAAACAAATTAGAAATATGCAGGTTGGTGGAATCAGATCAGATATATACAAGGTTGCTGAGGGACCCAGCTCATGCCATAGTGAGGACTCTTTCTATCACCTTCAAAAGCTTGTGGCTGTCAGCGAAAGTTCCTCATGACTGGCAAACATCACACCCATCTTCAAGAATTACGAGAAGGAGGATCCAAGGATTGCAGGCCAGTCAGTATGACTGTGGGCATGGGGAAGGTGTTGTAGCAGATCCTCCTGAAAGCCATCTCCAAGCACCTGAGGGACGAGAAGGTGGTAGGGAACAGCCAGTATGGGCTTACAAGGGCAAATCATGCCTCACCAGCCTGGTTGCCTTCAGTGATGAGATGACTGGCTCAGGGGGGAATCAGCACTGCTTAATGTCTTTTTAATGAAGTGGATGATGAGACACAATACACCTTCAAAAATTTCATGGATGACAGCAAACTGGGGGGAGTGTTTATGGGGACTATATGCTGGAGGGCAGGGCTCTTATTTAGGATGATTTTGACAGGCTAGAGAAGTGAACTGGCAGAAACCAGAGTTCAATAAAGGCAAGTGCAAAACTCTGCACCTGGAGTTGGATAATCCCTGCATCTGTACAGGCTGAGGGCCGACTGGTTAGGTAGAAGGCTGGTGTGGAGAGAAGGGCCAAAGGATGGATGAGGGCAAATGTTCTTAATTCAAGTGTCATGCTGTTTTGAAGAAGGCCAAATGCATACTGGGCTGTATTAGCAGGAGCACAGCTAGCAGGTCAAGAGAAGTAGTTGTTTCCCTCTACTTGGTGCTTGTGAGGCTGCATCTGAATTACTATGTCTAGTTTGGGGCTTCCCGGTAAAAGAGAGACATTAGGATAACGGAGTCCAGCAGGCAGGCCAGCGAGATGACTAGGTGCTACAGCACATGACGTGCATGGAAGGGCAGAGAGAACTGGATATGTTCAAGCCTGGGGAGAGGAGCCTCATGGGAGATCATGCTGTGGTCTTTGAGCTATCTAAAGGGAAGGTCCAGAGAAGACAGAGCTGGACTCTTCTCAGAGATGTTCAGTAAAAGGTTGAGAGGCAACAGATACAAATTGCAACACATTCCAATCTAAGTTCCAATGAGATGATCAGCAGAAAAAAAATCACAGTGATGGTAGTCAGATACTGAAACAGATGCCCAGAGAGGCTGAGGCGTCTTCATCACTGAAGATACTCAAAACTCATCTGAACAAAGCTATAAGCAACCTGTTCTAATTTGGCCATGTTTTGAGCAGGGGATTGAACCAGGTGACATTCAGAGTTTCCTTCAACCAAAATTGCTCCATGATTCTAACTTGCAATGGTAAGTTAATCTGTATTCTAGGACAAACTTCACAATTTTTGTGTGGTTTTGGTAAGGATTTGCTGCATAATACTGACCTTGAAAAACAGGATAAACAACAGTTGTCTTTGTTAGTTCATAGCACTACAGCTGTTAAGAAAAGAAAGAAATAAGAAAATATGGTGGGGGTGTCCACTGCACTTCCATTTCTTCCAAATTTCTACTTGTATTCTCAGGTTTTAAAAAGCCCTGAGAATTGCTGCTTTCTGGGATAATGTATCACTGTGATATGTGTCAGTGTGGTATTAATAGCCTTGACCTTTCATAGATAATAACTGCCCAGAGCTTTTTCTTTGAAGATTTCTAATGTTGCCCTTGTACATACGTAAGGCCTGAGGACAATAGTAGTTCCTCCTACTTCTGTCCCCTTCCTCCCTATCCTTAAACACAGGTACTCTCAAACCTTATTGCTGTTAATAGAATCAGAGAACATAAGATTGGAAATCATGTCTGTTTGCCGTGGTTTTTATATGCTCTCTGTAAGCTTCTCTTGCTAGCTGAGGGCTTAGACTGGGAACAGTGACCTTAGCGTGGGGGTTTAGTAGTCTGCATCTGTAGTTACCAGGTATGCTGTTCTGCCTTGTCATTTGGGTGGAAGGAACTGGTTTCCATTTGCAGTATTCACATCTCTTTTTTTTTTTTTCACATCCTTTCTCCTGCTCAGGTTGTGGGCAAAAAAATAGAGCATACTTGATTCTTATCATCTTCTCAGCTGCCTTGCCGAGACAGCATTTTCTGCTGTGATGTTTTCAGCTGGCTAGGACGTTATTCCTCATGTGTTTAGCCTGCACTTGTGACTAAATTGAATTGTTACCTTTTGTTCTTGTGTTACTTGTGAAGATCAAGTTCCATTTTTAACCCGCACACAAAGTGACTTCACAGCCTCGGATGAGGGCATTGCAACCCTTGCGTTTCAGATGTGCCTTTCAGTACTTCACTCCTCAGTTGAGAGCATTTCTTATTACTGCTGGTCAGTAGCTAATACTTTTCATCCTGATTCCTGTGAAACCAGCTTTCCTAACTGGCCCGTGCATCTTCTCTGCAAATAATTTCTTGTCTTTTGGATGAAAAATATGCTAGATAAGCATAGGTATTTATTGCAGTCATACGTTTTATAGATTCAATGCACACTTCTATTGCTATCAATCAATTAATTTGAAATCACTCTTAATCACTGTAAAATGAAAATAAAATTGCATATTCATAAAATCACAAGGAGGCAGATATTGCAAGATAAAAAAATGCTTAATGTTCTTACGCTAACATTAAATTGGTAAGCTCTTTTTTCCCCTTTTCTTTTCTCTTCTGTGGCGCTCTTCCATTTCGTTGTCCTGACAGGGTGGTGTACTCAAGTATTGTCTCCTTCTGCATAACGTGTTCTTCATTTGCAAACAATAGAGAGCCCCTTTCATGCTGGAATATTCCTGCTTTTCTAGCCAGTCTTCCTCTTGTAGTACTCCATGTATTCAGATTTAATCTCAGAAACTTACTTCATTTCCTTCTTATCCAGCAGGTAGGCCATTCTTCTTAATTAAAAGAATTGTCTTTTCACTTCCTTGGAGGACAAAATATTTCCATTTGTCACTTTCTGTTCATGACTGACTAATTAACTCCTAGCTCTGAGGGGTAAAGTGCCACCCATCACTTCAGTGACTCAGCATACTCAGTTCAAATAAAGTGTTTTACATGGAACATTATTATGTATCTGTTCACAATACTGAACAGATTTTATAGAAATTGAGACCAAGCACAATGGTAGTTTTGGGGTAACAGTGGGGTTGGAGTGATTCAGTTCCAGCATCCTTCTTTCAAACATTCTGGAATGAACTTGATCATTACAAGTAACCTGTCTTTTTTAAAAAACAAGAGTGAGACAGAATTAGAAATTTGAGTTGTGAAATACTCTTTGTAGATAGACCAGAAGAGCCTCATTTGGTCCTAGAAATTACAGCTGCCAACAACTGGCAGTTGCCAAGCTGGCGTGCTCACTGCCAGCCTTGACAAAAGATGACAAAAAGTGCCAATCAAATAGAAAACCGAGGCTGCTTTTCTACTAGTTCCTACTCCCCCGTGTTGCTCAGCTCCCTGCTAGCATGTAAACTTGTGACTTCTCAAAGCCATAGATTTACTGTAGGTCACCAGATGGTAGCTCTAAAAAGCATATGTTGTCTTCCTTCGCTTCAGCATCGGTCCCACTTTGAGCTTTATCGGTCCCACTGGCACTAATAGCACTGACCAGATTGTTTCCGTTCTGAATGCTGGCAAAACTCAGATTGTCTGTAAACTTCCCCTTGCGTTTTTAATGTCTTGAGTTGTTTGTGCCATGTTTGATGAAGTCACGCATGCTAGGATCTGAGAGAGGTGACATCATGCAACTTTACCCTACAAGTATATGTAAGGGAAAAGAGTCTTAGCCGTACAGGCTTCAGTGGGAATGCTCTGTCTTTGAAAATGCGATCTTTGGGGGGGTGGGGGGCCTTTGTATGCTCACTTAGTTCCTTTAGTCTGAAGTGTTTAAAAACAAGACAAAAAAACCAACAAAGAAAGTGTATTCTGTTTCATCTTTGAATTTTCAGCTGGTAGTATTCTTGGTTTTGCTGGATGTGCCTGAATTCCTCAGGTAATTGTACCAAATAAATAACAGCATTAATGTTGTTACCTTGTAACCAGCCACTAGATGGATATACACAGTCATTTCACTTTTCAGTGTGTTATTTTTCACTTTACAAAGATAACACCAGCAGAATATGTTAGCAATGTCACATAAGGACCTGAATAAACAGTTTAGAAATAGATATTTTTTTATTACTAACTCTTCCTAGCAATATATATAAAAGATACAAGAGCAAACACTTTTTCAGTGTTTGACATTTCAAGATATTTTAAAGGGTTGATAGCCATTCATCAACATAAGGTGTCTTGTTTTCTAGCATTGCTTGCTTGCTCCCTGTTCTCTTGCACCTTGCTGTGAGAAAATCTTTTTTTTCTTTTTCATGGTTTACTTCTAGCCCATCCTGTATGAAAAAACCTGGGAGAGAGCATTAAGTGAAGTTACTAGTAAATACTTTATTTAGGCTACTGCAAAGTGACACTTTGTACTGCAAAAGTAGCCACTGATTTGGAATGTGAAAAAAAAAATGGATTTTTCTAGTGCATTTGGAGTACAACACTTACGTAATAACCACAACATTTTATGTAATTTCTTAACAGAAATGTTTTACGATCATACCTCCTAATCAAAGGGACTCCTCACTGCAGTGGAATTATATAAAAGTTGTCAGTGAGATGCAAATAACTCCTTAGTTGACATGCCTTCTTCCCTTTCTTGTATCTCTTGCTTTCAGCACAGATTTCAGATTATAATACAAAATGTACAGATGTATTTGCTCAAGCAGGTGGGGCATGGCACACAGGTTTTGACAGTTTGTTTCCTTTGCTTATTTCCATATTCTTTTTGAGTATTTTGAGCTTGGATCACGTGAACAAATGACAGCCGAAATGTAGCTGAAGGAATCTACTTTGTATTTTTAAATGCTTAAAGTTTCAAACATTATTGTAACTTGGGCAAAAACCTTATAGCATGAACAAAAGCCAAACATTTGGAAGATCATTTTAAAGTATTACTGGGTTGGTTGATGTTAAATAGAAGGGGTAAGTACATGCTATTCCCAACTTACTCTAATTTTTCTCCCAAATTATGTTGTGAGGCTTCTGATAGCATCGTCTGTTTTGGTTAAGTTTCTTACCCTTACTTCTACAGGTACATCACACTCCTGTTGAATGAGTTAAATTTTCCTAAAAATTACCTCCTTTCTGTGTCTATAAAGAAACAGCAGACTCTCAAACACAGAACCATTCTCACTATCAAATTTAACTTTATTCTCCTCAGAATCAAGACCTGCTGAAGCAAAAAAAAATTGCCTCTCAGTAGCTGCAGTTCAGTTCCCATCCACACCAGACTGCTGCCATCTCTCAGTCTCCTCATGCACCCTGTTCAGAACCAAAGATTTCCTCAGTGCCTCTAAAACTGAAACTTAGCACCACCAGTAAAGGTTTCTTGATGTTCTTGTGCCCTTGTTTTGGGAAGTCCAGAAGGAGCCTTGGGTATCAGCGCTGCATAAGCAAAAAATTTTGCATAACCTATAAAACTAGAGCAATTCATGCCACTTGCTGGTCTCAGTAGTGCGTCTTGTGCATAGCTCTCCAAAGCTTGAGGCTTTGTTCCTGAGTAAGTTGAATGTTTTGCTAGTGCATGTGGCTCCGAGTGAAAGAAGAATTTAAAAGATTTTAAAGATTTTCTTTTTAAAGATCCTATTGCTCCGAAGATTCAGGAAGAGTGGATTGTGCATGAAGACCTTGGAAGGTCAGCTCTGAGGAAAGCTGCAGTTTACTGTGGAAGAGCGCGTCAGGGTACATTCTTGGCAGATCAGCTTGGTTGTCTTCTCTCCTTCAGAGGGACTGAAACAAGTCTTGGTAGCACATAAGATTGGGTAGTACTTTTCTGTTACAGATGTAATCTTCCACAGATACATTTTAATCTTTTTATTTTATTTTATTAAATGGACAGAAATACCTCTTACTAGTTTGCAAATATCTGCAAGGAAAATCTAATCTTGAGCCAAGAGATGCTGAGTTTGATAAAAGCAACATAGCTTTTTAATTTTTTTAATTAGTTTAGAGGTTCTGTACACTAGTACATTCTTTCTTACACCTATCTGCACAAGCAGAAAGCAATCAACAACAAAACCCCACCAAAATCTTTAAAAGAATTTCAGTTGATTTCTTGAAAATTCCTAAGAGAAAGGAGTGCATTTTCTTCTGCAGCTTGGAATAGTGGAAGATGCTTTTTAAATTATAGGTAGAGAAATTTTATTTCAAAGTAGAAAGGGACTGGAACTCTCCTCTTGTCTTTCTGTATCCTGTTTTAGCTATAGCCTCAATAATTCTTTATTAGATTTTCAGCACTGGTTATATCTCTCAACCTGTAATGTATATCTTCATATAAAATGACAGATAATTTATAGAAAATATGAGAGATTCCTGTTAGCAATATTTTTCTTGACAGTGGAGGCTGCTGTTTGTTGATCTTTCCTAATGATTGTGAGTGTTCCCCAAATACTGAGAAGATTAATTCATTTAAGGGAGGCAGAAAAGATCACAGTGACAGGGTACGTCAAGGCAGTTGTCCTGGTAAGGGGATCAGCTCAATTAAAGTGTTAATTTTGCCTAATTTGTCTCAAGGTTCCCAAATGTCATCTATGTGGACTTCTGTAAGGCCTTTGACATGGTCCCCCATAACATCCTTCTCTTTAAATTGGAGAGATACGGATTTGATGGAGGGACTGTTGGAGAAATTGGTTGGGTGGTCACATCTAGAGGGCAGTGGTCAATGGCTTGATGTCTGGATGGAGGTCTTCCTCAGTAGATACTCAAACTAAAGATAATTTAATTAGCAAACTTTGTGATTACTGGGGATATCAGTGAGAGTATATTTCAGATATCTGAAGCATGGGACATATTGTCACTGTTGTTTTTTTTTTTCCTCTACTCCTTCAGAATATATTAAAAAAATCAGGTATTTATTCAAAACGCTCATGGACATACTTAGTAGTTCTGTAGCAGATCCACTTGCTATGACATGTAGAAATCCCTCCTCAAATGGGTAAGCCAGTAACCTTGCCCATGCACATTACCAAGACTGTTACAGAAACCTCTGCTGAAGAGATACTGGTAAGTGTTGCTTGCAGCTCTCACTGAGTTCTCCAGAAATGCAGTGGCGTTCGCTGAGCTTGCAAAGTATTCCTAGCTGTATTCTGGAGTCCTGCAGCTGACAGACTGAGAAGATGGTATTACAGCTATATCAGAGAAGGAGGAACTAAGCCATCTGCACTATTTAGAAGGTTATTCAGCCCTGTATGTGGTATATTTAGTACAAATAATGCTTCTATCCCCATTTTCCAGGCAGTCAAAAGTCTGTAACAAATCATCTCAGTAGGTGCTCTTCTTATTAACCTGATGGGAGCTGTCAAAGCCAGTGAATGTATTTCGTAAGAAGAGATACCTCTTAATAAGTCTATTTACTAAGCACCCGAAAGAAACATGCCAAACATGGCATTCTGCAAGACATTGTCATCTGCATTCCCATCTCAGATTCTCATGATAATGAAGATGCTGTAGCAAGTTACAGTTTGAGCATGATAGCATTGCTTCTCGATCAACCCTGTCCTTTTGCATACTTTTCCAGTATAGTCTCTGGGAACATGCAAATTTGGATCAGGTTTGGTACAGCTCACTTACAGCTAACAGGGTAAGCACTTTTCCATTCGCATCTACAGAGGGAATCTGTTTGGAAGATTCTTCTTGAAAGCAATTTTGTTTTTAAGAGATAACCTTAATTATATAAGATTTTTATTTGGGCGTCTCAGTAACATGAAATCATCAGGCTTTTAGCCCTGAAATAGTCAAGCTGTCAGCTTGAAAGTGTAAGATGTATCTTGATTCTTTATCATACACTGTTTCAAAATGGGGGGATAATTTTCAACTGTTATCCCAAATTTCTGCAAATTTTTAGAAGAGGACTTTTTTCTCTTGATAGCTTGTTCAGCATATGCTATAAGGCAAACATAAGCTACTTTAGCATAGTTCTTAAATACTTTGCTTTTAAAATTTTGTTCTCCTTAGGTTATATTTAGGTTTTGGTTTTGTTTCAGTGGATGATTTTTACATTTGATTTTTCTTTTAGTTATTGGCTGTATCAGGTATTGTTCTAAAAGGAATGAAAATATCATATACCCGTATGAAGGAAAACAACTGCTGTATTTTGATTTGTTTTCTTTTCTGGTTAGTGGGACTGCAGTTAAAAGAGACATGTGTGATCTTAGATCACAAAAATACCCTCTGAAACCTCAAAAAAATGCCATTCATAAGGAAGATTTTATTGCTGTTTAGAAAATACTTTTTTCAGCCAAATGGTGCAGGTCTCTTGAGCAGAGAGTGACTGGCTGTGTGTGATCTGTTCACAGGGCGGTTGGCTTGTACATTGGAGTTAAAGGTAAAAAGAACAGCACCTTTGGGACTTCTTCCCACACTGTTAGGGCCAAATTCAACTAACCCAGCGTGTTGCAGGGAGGAGGAATCCACACTGAGGCCTAATCAGCCATTTTATAAATGTCATTTTTGGCTTTGCATCTGTTTGCTCAATTAACAACAGCAGAATAAAAAATACAACAGAACAAACTTATTTGTTGAACTACTGAATGCTTTTATTAAGGTCCTTAAAGCATTAGTATTTTTCTTAACAAAGGAACACCCATATCATTATCTTACAGATTTGTTTCAGAGTTTGCCTTGAGTTTGTATTTTTAACACTTAGCTTCAATGAAAACTAAAGGTTGCAAGGTTTTAAAGTTAAAGGTTTTTCTAGTTCAATTGCCATCAGCTTTCAAGAATAATTATAGAACTTGACATATAATTAATTTGATATTTAATCTCTGCAGCCTGGTTTCAAATTTGACATCAGTGATGAAATTATGGTAATGTATTTGTTATTTTCATCACAAAACTTGCTTCCTAGTAAATACACGCTGAGAATTTAAACAGTTGGGAAGCTGCACATTAACGTTATTAGGGGTTTTTTTAGCTGCACATCAATGGGGTGAATAGGTGTAGTGGTTTGTATCTACAAAACTGGAAATGAAAACATGAGGTGCTGTAGATGTTTACCTGAAGTTTTTAAATCTCTTTGTTTTAGTATGTTGTATCTAGCCCTGTCTGAAAGTGAACCTTTGGTTTGCTTAATTTGATATGGACTCATTGTACTAAAACAAAGACACTTCTGTTAATCTCTGCTGTTAATCCCTCAATTTTAAGCAGTTGGTTAAGTTGGTCTTTTCTTCCAATTATTTTGAGAATACAAAGACAACAGCATTTGACTTCACCATTGTTTGTGTGCAATTGGGCTACAGCCTCATGACTGGGCAGTAGCCTGGTTTATTCTGGTTTTGTTCAATCAAGCAATTGAAGGAAAAAATGAGTCTATTTTCCCTGAAATAGGTTAGTCTGATAATGCTTAGAGCATGCATTCGAGTCATGCGCTTCTCGTCCTTAGTTAGCTTTCTCTTCCTGTTAATGTATTTATTACGTACCTTTCTCTAAATTCACAAATTGTTGACACTGCATCATTTCACTCTATCATAAGGAAAATTGTTCCCGTAAACGTATGTTCCCTACTGATCGCTGAGAAATAACATTTCATGGTGGAAGCACCTGTAGCATTCGGGTTTAGGGTGTGTGGTTTTGATTCTGTTTCTTGGCCTTCTGCTAGACTGAATCAGAGATATTAATACAAGAAGATAAGAAGTTTTTTAAAAAATTACATGTTGTATAGCCAAATGTGGCAGGTTGTTGTGTTAGACAGTTGACACGTTTTTGCTCAGAGAAGCTTGGACCTGAGTTTGGAGGCCTTTAGTCACTTGCGTAGATCATTCTTAACACCGAGGAAAGAAGGCAACCGGTGTAAAGTTGAGATCTGCTTCTAGTCTTTGACTTCCACACCCCCGACTCAGAGACTATTAGGCTCCTGTTCCTAAAATTTGGGGCAAGCTGGTTTCCCATAGCCTTTCTAGTCTTCATCCCTTGCCCCCTCCAGTGCTGATCTGAACACACACTTTGTGTTTAAAAATCAAAGTTTCCTCGCTTCAGGAAATGAAGCCTACCCTCCCCATCTCTTAAAGCCACTGTGGGACTTCTTGTCTCACATACAGCAGACCGGTTAAATTCTCAGGGTCTGTTAATATTTTCATTGGCATATGTTACCTTGTCATATAAATGGCACAGAACAGCGAGGAGCAGTGTAACAAAATGATGAGAGATTGTGGGAGGAGAGGCTTACAGCAGAAGAGGTAACTGAGTGCTGGAGTTCGCCAGCTGTGCATCCGAACAGGAGCAGCTCATGGAAAGTATGTCGATTGGTCCTTTAGCTCAGATGCAATGTGCAACCGAAGTGGTAATACTAAACCAAGCTGGTTGAAAAGCATAAATGACATTATTGTTTCTTTTACTTAGTAACTTAATGCATCATTTTTTGACCTTGGTATAATGTTGAAGAATAGTGACAAGCGACTTAAGAAACTGGGATTGCTAGGTACAGCCCAATGAAGCAAAGGAAGAGGCCCAGATAACACTTACTGTTCTAAAAAAACATATGAATCCAGCCATACTAAATTCCGTGTAAATCTTCAGCTGTGTGTAACTTCCCTGATCTTAATTTTTCCATACATAAGATAGGGAACTTTGTTCAGCCTTTGGCAACTTTCCTTTGACTGTCAATCAGACACCCCAGTTGTGGTGGTGGTACTGTGTGATGTGGTCAGCCCTGTTTCCTTCATCACTTATTTAGCTTCCTTACATCACTTTCTTCTTCTTGAGGTTAAGCAATTAGGCTTTCCAAACACTGCCATTATTCTCTGTGGTTTGGTGAGCAACCACTGGTAAGGTAAAGTGAGTTTTGAGCAACTAAAAGCTAAAGTAAAACCTTTCAGAACAGGGTTTTTTTGTATTTTCAAAACAAAGTAGCATTTTTGGGAAGAGCTTCTCCTTGGCTTCCTTCTGTTATATTTCCCAGAACACAAATGTTTTTCTTTGTGTACCAAAACTACAAAAAAAAGGCACAAACAAACAAACAAACAAAGCCAACCCCAAACCCCAACAACTCAGCTATGTCACTGTTTCTGATCTTTTAATTCGTAAGTTAAGGTTCGGGATATGACCAGCTAAAATATTTGGTGGGGCAGACCTTAAAAACAAAGAAGTGATGAAGGAAATAGTGGGGGTAATGTAGTAAGTAGGATACTTTCCTGTGAGTTTTAAATCAGTCCAACTCAGATCGCTGGCATCCCTTTGCATTGATGATGTTGATTTTTTTTCAGGAAAAATTAACTTTTTTTTTTCCCCTCACTCATCTAAACATTAATGAACAAGACTGCTAATAAAGGTCTGGACAACTTAGCTGATTGTTTCCTGCCTTCCAGGATTTCCTTCTGGAATTGTTTACCATTATAGTGTGTTTTGCGCTCTGACCTAAATTGCTGTAGTATTATAGTCTTTCAGATGGCTTCTCCATTTCATTCCACAAATGAATAAATGTGCTCCTATGTCTCTTAGGACTACAAAGTGCTTTGAGTGCAATGTTATCAACTTCCTCAAGGAAGGGGGGGGAAGGGCAGTGGAGAGGGAGGTCCTGATCTCCTCTCTGTGGTGACCAGCCATAGGACACGAGGAAACGGAAGGGAGCTGCGTCAGGGGAAGTTCAGGTTGGACATCAGGAAAAGGGTCTTGACTGAGAGGGTGGTCAGTCACTGGGACAGGCTCCCCAGGGCAGTGGTCACAGCACCAAGCCTGTCAGAGTTCAAGGAGTGTCTGGACAACACTCTTAGTCATATGGTTTAGTTTTAGGTAGTCTTGTGAGGAGCAGGGAGTTGGACTCGAGGACCCTTATGGGTCCCTTCCAACTTGAGATATTCCATGATTCTATGATTCTACGTTATACATTGTAGAATCTAGTATTAGATAATACAAGGCACATTGGCAGTTTTAAACTAAATAATATATTACTTCATTGCATACAGATTTCTTTGCAGGTTTGTTTTTTTCAATAATTTTGACTATTGCGTCAGTCTAATATGTTGAGGAGCAAAGTGTGCTTGAAAGCAAATGAATTTCATCTGTCCATCAGGATTAGTAGCTGCAGCAACAGTGGACTGTCCTGTGGGTGGTGGTAATGCTACGTCAATGAAGGCTCAAGCTATGCAATCTTTCTGACATGGCTGACTGACACATAGAAATGTTTTCTGAGTACCTAAGTCAGATGACTAAAACAGGCTGTTTCTGTAGCTGTGCACAAGATCTGTATATTTTTTCCTAGTGCATGTATTCCTTAGGTAAAGTACAGTACATGTGTATACATTTTATCTTGAAGCTTCTGTGGTGGTTCAAATGCACCGTAAATGTATACTTATACTTGGATTATTATGAAAAGACTGTGGTGTGTTAGGTGCATAACCGTGAAGGAAAAAATATATTAAAACATAACTATAAAATTTAAATTAATTTTGCATATTTTCAGTTAACATTTTGTCACCTTTTCTTTTGTAAGAACATTTGAAATGATGCCAGAAGAGATAACCAGATGAGGATAATAGCTTACGCTACATTAACATGTAGCATGAAAGTCCATATAAGGGAAGAATTAACAGCTATATATGCTGATCTGCATTAGAGTAAAAGATAATGAGATTAGTACTAAAATGCAAAAAATACTCACATTAGTACAGAAAAAAATTAATTTCATAAAAGCCTTAATATATAACAGAGCCTATAAAGCAATTAATCTTATTAGGGACGAAAACTCTTCCAAAGGACACACAGGTAGTAAAGTGACTTTCCACTCTTCAGGAATGATTGATGGTCCATTAATTTTTCTGTTGCTTATATTCATCTTCCTGTTTTAAAATTATTTTAAAATTATTCTAAAATGTGAAATCTTCTCACTTGAAAATTTTTATTGCTTGTTGTGATTATTTTAGTTCATTCCCCATGGTGTTCAGCTATACCTCATCTCTGGAAATTCAAGAATTTCAGAGAAGTGGAAAGATGTGTCTTCTTTTAAGTGATGCAGCTTTGTTTCTTTAAAGAAAGATAAGGTCATAGAAATTAATAGTTACTTCAGTGGCCAGATTCAGAAATCTTAACAGATTTTTTCAGCAGGCGTATGGCTTGAATTGGGCACACAAAACCAAAGGGTGTGAAATGATTAATTCTGAAAATCTTGGCCCGTCTTTAGTTGAAAGACTTTGGTTGTTTGTTTTGTTTTTTTGTGGTTTGGTTTGGTTTGGTTTTAATTTTGATTCTGCTTCCTTTTCTCTAATATTTTCTGTTGTAACAGCACTTGGTACGACATATTGTGAAATGGAGAAAGATTCTAAGCAATGGAAGAGCTTTTTCATTTTTGAGCGCTGAATTTTTTAGGAGCCAGACCTCAAAAAACAGGAATTATCTGAAAATTGCTATTGAAAAATGCAAAAGAAATTGTAATTTCCAAAATGAGTGGGATTTTTCCCTGTAATTCAGCATAATAAACATTTTCATTAGATTTTTCTTTCTGTTTGTGACTAGAACATTTTTAATTATTTGATTTGAGGGTGATGGAGAGTAAACATCTGAGATGAGGTAGTTTTGCTTTTGTTAGTTTTGTTACTGTTTTTGTTGGTTCCAGTGATATCCTTCTTTAAAGCTTTCTCTCATTGAATGTGAACTGTTAGAATCACCAGCATTCTCTCTTTCTCTCTAGTCCCATTTAAAAAAAAGATATTTCAGTAGGAATATGTACTTACAGTAACACTTAATGCTCTGTATCTCTCAGAAATTCATGTGCTTTTTATTTTATGATGAGAATTCCATGTGCACGTTGCAAATTGGTGTTTACTCAGTTGCTGTACATGCTAAGACTAATGCTTTCTAGAAAACACTTGTAAATCTCTAAGCTGTTGCCATCATTGTTATTAATTCATTCTCTTTTTGCTATCTTGTGCAGTTTTTTCAGTTTTACTAAAAATATACAGGTGCAGGATTTCTTCAAAACCTTACTCCCCTTTTGACAGGGTCATGTGCTATGCGTATCTGTAATTACAGTCCAAAGAGTTAAAAGAACATCATTTAGTACCATGAGCATTGAGATGAGATGTATTTTCATGCATCAAATGACCACAAGCCTTTTAGATTTACAGACTTCAAGTTTCATGTGACCTTCTCAGTTGGGGAAATTTTAGGTAATGCCATAGATAGCTGTATCATTTGAAAAGGTTTATTGCCCAACTTCTGTTGCTTTTTGACATCAAAGGTACAGAGTGATAGTTGTATCCTGCGCATGAACTGAAGTTTCTAAACAGTATGACAATTATGAGGATTGGTCTGAGTATTGCAAACACTAGGTAAATTCAAAGCTTCCATCTTTTAAACTGCTTTAGGAATGCTTGAATTTGTCTCAGAATATCTACCTTATATATTAGGAAGACATTAATTTTGGTTCAGGCATGAGAAGGTGGATGTCGATAGTATATCCCTTATAATTACTCCTTTCTTTGAAATACATATTTTGTATGGGGAAGGTGATCTACTTCAGATGTACTTTGATGAGGGTTGTGGCTTTATTAATACTGTTGTCACTTATCTAACCAGTCGATTACAGTAACACGGACCAGTTTCTCAACAGATGAATCTAGATTTGCGATTCTTTATAAAAGAATTAATTCCCCTAATTTTGATTTAGAAGTTGAATAAGTATTCTTATGTGGAATTGAATGTGTTGGGCTTACATATTTTCATTTTCTGTGTTAACTTAGCTGTACTTGCTATGTTTATGTTATTGGACAGATACAACTGTGTATTGTACAAGCTGAGTTGGTGCCAGTGTGATATTTCCAATAAGTTGTTTAATCACTGCGCAAGTCTGCTTTCGAACTGGGCAATGCGCCCATTGCCAGTGTGCAGCACTGGGTTAGAACAACTTAATAATTATACTGGTTCTGTTTAAAAAGCATCCTGATTGACATCAGCTGTAACTGTTGAACAAGGTAGTTAAATATGCCAATAATTTTTTAACATTATCAGAAAGGGACTTTCCTTTTTTTTCCTTAGCCTCTGGAGGCCATAGCACTTTTTCACACTAATAGAAGTTTGTTTAGCACTAAGGAAAATTTGCTGTCTTTGCAATTTTCCCAGCTCCAGTTGGCTCACATTGCAAAAAGCAGAGCTCAGTGTTGAACCTACATTTTTTTGGAAGAACTCAAAGCACTGACTAGCCATATGCCACATAATTTGAACATATATATAGCAGAGATATGTTCTTGATCATACTTTTGTTATGAGTTCTGAAGAAAATATTAAAGCAATCAGAGTTGTTTGTGATCTGTTCTAAAAGTATTTCTGAAATACAGAAGAAACATTCTTCCCTCTCTGTGTGGATAACGTACCAGATAGGAAGGTAGTATATCATTCTGCTTTCTAAACAGTAAATTAAAGAGCCATCTCTACTACTTGCATGATGTTTTGGGGAAATCTTGCGACCAAAGAATCTGTCTTTTATTCCAAAATCCAGACTCCAGATATAATTATGGAGAAAAGAGCTGAGGAAGCAAAGCTAGCCTTTTTTGTTTTGATTGGACTAAAAGTTTAGACTTAAGTTCTCTGTGGTCAGGAGGCTGAGATTAAAGGGCCTGTAATTAGATTCAATACTCCATGTGTCTTAATGCCCAGAAAGGCCAAACCCTGTCTGCAGGCAATGGTAGTTGCCAGGATCATCAAAAATAATTCATAGATGCAAGTGAAAAGGAAATTATGCACGCTTTCTGAAATAGTTTGTTCTTACTTGCTCAGACCTGTTTCTGTAAAAAGAAAGGATAGGAAATCCCTCAAAATAGCGAGTAAACAAGTAGAACTTGACGTTGAAAAGAAATAGTTTTACTTCTGGAAATAGATTGCCTAGATCTTGTAGGTAGTCTGTATTCAAGTCATGTTTCATTAGTTTTTCATTTTGATCCTCCTATTTTCCTTACGTTAGATATAGTGGTACCCAAAGCAAAATAGGCTATTAGTTGGCTGTGGTTTTTATACATATGTTGTGTATGAACACAGAAGAGATTTCTGCCCCATAGTCCCCTAGAGGGCAGGTGCATCTTTGGATTAATAGTTTATACCAAATAATAATGAAGGGTTTTGTTTCAGAAATTTCCACATTTAGGTTAATAGTAATGAGCAAAATGAAGCGTTCTTTTGGCTGAATTAACAGTTGAGGATAACACTTGAGGATGAGTTTGGTGTTGGTGACCTTCTGCAAACGAAGAGATGGTGCTGGAGGGTTTCACTCTTCCCCAGTCCAGCTCACCAGTGCTGGGGCTGACGGGAAGTGGGCTCTGGACCGCGCTCTGAGTGCTCTTCTCTTTTACAGGCAAGTTAAAGATCAAAATAAGAAAGTAGCAAATCTGAAGCACAAAGAACAAGTGGAGAAAAAGAAGAGTGCACAAATGCTGGAGGAGGCCAGGAGACGAGAGGATAATCTTAATGACAGCTCCCAACAGCTTCAGGTAACATGGGAATTAGATTAAATGTGGCCAATCAGCCAGGCTTAGCTACCTCGCTCTCTGCTGTACCTCCTGATCCATTTTCATAGCTGTTACCTAAGAAGTTTGTTACTAATGGTTTAAAAGGACACATCTATCACTTCTACACATCTATCACTTCTGCACATCTATGCACTTCAAAGAAAGCAGCCTCTCTCAGTTCCCTTCATAGCTTACCCCATATTCATAAAAGGGAAAAATAGTTTTAGCTGCTGACTCGGTTATGAAGTGCATCATTGAAATAATTTTATCATTTTGGCACTGAGATTCGTGTGGCATTTCTTTCTTCACTGCTCTTCTAACAGCCTTTTTCTTTAGCTGTTTTGTGTATTTTCCCAGCTGGTTGTACCTTATATTGGTGCCTTTTCTTCAGTAAATGAAAGATAGCAAGTAAGTATTCTTATAGTAAATTATAATTATGGTGGGGCAACTGGAGGGCCATATTTTCTGTGTTTACTCATCTTTGTTTGACAGTGAAACTCTACCTCGTAAATTCTTGTTATGCTTACTAGCCAGTTTGCTTTATTTCTGAAATGATAACATGCTGCCGCCCCGCAAAATTATCTGATCACCTCAAATCTACCTAGGCATATGAAAGTCACTGCATGAAAGCAAGTAAAATATTTCTCAGTGTGCTACATGTTGATATTAGCTGTAGATGATTTATCAAATGGTAAGTTTTCAAGTGCTATCATAAATATGTTAAACTGTTGCCATGGAATAAAGCAAAGATACCATGATGCTAAGTGAAGAGATAATTGATATTTTGCCTGTGATTTCTTTAATTTGCAAAAATAACTTTTCTTTTGATGAGTGAAAATAAACATGGAAGCAGTAATTTACCCTTGAGATATTGTTAAATTATTTTTTAAATCTTTAGAGAGCAAACTTTCTCATAGGTGTTTTCATTCATTATCCTAGGCTAAATCCTGTTTGTTACCAGCTACATATGTTCTACTATCATCTACAGTGAAGACACAGAATAAATCCTAATAGTTCACCAGCAAAGATAAATCCCCTCCTTAATTTAAACAGATACTTCCTTACTCTGTTCTGCGGAATTCCAGGGGGATGGTTTCAACTCTTTAAGAACTTTTGAAAAAACCACAGAAACGTGTCCATGTGGAATGCTTGCAGATGCACCATTTTGTGGTTTTCCCCCTCAATTCCAGTCCTGTAGGTGCAGGGCACTGAAATAGTTAAGTTCCAAGTGTATGAAAATGATTTCATAACTGCAGATTTCTATAAAAGGCGGGGATGTGGGATTTCTACATCTGCTAATGGGTTTTGTGGCTGTAATGCTATGGCAATCCACAAGGCTCTCGTTATGTGGCAGCTTAAGTTTAAATAACACAATCCTCCTTGTATTAGTGAAATATCTTTAAAAATTCCTAAAACTAATAGAATATTTGGTTAGATTTCTAATCTGTGTTTGAGTAAATCTATATTTTAAATTTGAGAAGATAAGTGGTACTTGACATTTGCCTTGCAATTATTATGCGTGGTGTATTTATTGAATGACGCCATTCCACAAGACCATCTTCTTTGTTTTTATATAGCACTTTCAGATTTTAAAAGGTATGGCTTTCTTTTCTGGCTTTTTTTCCCCCACAATTATTCTTTCCCTTTTCATTTTTATTTCTTTTACACAAGTGGAATGCAATGGAATTTGTTTTCTTTCGGCTCCTATTTGCATACTAAAATTGCCTTTTTTTTTTTTTCTTTAAGATACAGTAAGTTATGTAATGTGTTTGTACAACTACACATAGCAATGGACAGACAGTGATATTCTGGTTACTGATAACTTTAAGTCCTGTTAAAACTATTTAACACCAGTTTTCTGATACTTCAAGGAGATTCTACAGCTTTGGTGGCAGCAGTGAGGCAGCTTTTGCTCGGAAATTAAGTGGTAAAAATGGTGCTGCTTTCTGTCAGAGTTCTTTAAGAATGTATAGCTGTCCTTGCAATGTCCTATCCAATTATTTACTTCCAACATGTTTTAGCAGTAGAGAGATCATAGATATAAAACTATGAATAGCATACTTAGCATAATTTTACTCTAACTATTTCCTCTTATTTAGTTTCAAAGTAACCAACTTACGTCTAGGAACAAGGAACAAGTAACTAATTGTCTCTTTTGAGGAAGCCAAGTTGTTTGAGATTTTTCTCTTTTTCTCTAGTGTTACTTTGTTGTAGGCTGGTAGTCTAATAGGGAAGCTAAAATTGGGAACAAAGATGCCAAAGTGTACAATTTTTTATTATCTTTACCTTTTTATATTCAGGTTTCCCCATTAGAGATGTCTATACAGCAGTACATACTCTTTTCGCTTTGCTTATGCATTGTGGTTAAACCCCAGCTGGTAACTAAGCACCATGCAGCCACTTGCTCGCACCCTCACCCCCAGGGGGATGAGGAGGAGAACGGAAAAAAAACTTGCGGGTTGAGATAAAGACAGACAGTTTCATAGGATAACAAAGGAAGATAATAATAATGACAATAATAATATACAGCAAGTGATGCACAAATGCAATTGCTCACAACCTGCGAAAAAACCCCTGATGCCCAGTCTGTTTCTGAGCAGTGATTCCACCTCCCAGCTCGCTTCCCCAGCTATATGTGGAGCATGACGTTCTATGGCAGGGAATGTCCCTTTGGCCAGGCTGGGTCAGCTGTCCTGGCTGTGCTCTCCCAGCTTCTGGTGCACCTGGCAGGGTGCAAGAAGCTGAAAAGTCTTTGATTTTAGTGTAGACACTACAACTGCCTCCCAACAACTAAAACATCAGTGTGTTATCAACTTTCTTGTCATCCTAAATTTAAAACACAGCACTATACCAGCCACTAGAAAGAAAATTAATTTTATTGCAGCTGAAACCAGGACACTTAGGTTGTGTTTTATTCTGCACTGGTGTCTGTTCCTTTCTATAGATTTATATGCAAGTATTTCTGAGATCTAAAGATAGATTATTAAATGCATGTAAGAATTCAATAGTGAAGTGGGATGTGATAGTCAACACTGAAATGTGTAAGTTATCTTAGTATTAATATTACTTGATTTTCCCTAGTGCCTTTCCTGCTTTTGTGAACCTAATTGTCCTGTTTGGGTGGGCTCGATTTTAGAGAGTCTTTCCCCATATTCAGCACAAGGCTGAAGGGAATGCTTTCATTCACAGATGAAAAAGGTCTGTATGCTCTAATAAAAATATCAGGCTAAGGTAAAATATGGAGTGTTTAATGACAAGTGACAGGTTCAATAAAAACTCCTTCCTTTAGAAGAGCCCTCTGCTTATAGCCTCCCTCTCTCAAGGACTGCAGCGTTTTGGTTTCCTGGAAGTAAAATTTACCCATGACCACATTTCAATTTGTTAGTTAGGGAGACCTGTCTTCTCCATAGACTCGAAAGGGCACTGCCTTCTAATTGATTAAAAAAACAATTAAACCTGAGAGGAGCGTAGATTTTTTTTATTATTATTTTTTTCATGCAACCATTGTTGGCTTTGGGGTCAGGACACACAAGCACCAATTTCAGATAATTTTGGTCTTGGTGGTTTTGGCTGGAATTAATAATAAGACATTATGAAATGCTTAAAAATATATGATCTGCATGTTCTTCGGTTGACCGTCTGCAATCCAGTCAAATAAACACGCTCCCAAGCACATACTCCACTCCTCCTCTCTCTGTCCCTAACAGGCATGTGGTTTCTTTCTTCCTGAGTCCAGTAACAAAATGTTCGTTTATTCAGAAAGCTCTGATGATGGAAGTTTGGTATTTTGGGGAGTGGGGGAAGAATGAAAACCATAATGTCTCAATTCTAGTGAGATGGATAAATGGCTTTCCAAATTTGTCTTTTCCTCCTGGGTTTCCTTAAACCACAACTCTCCAGAGATCTGAGAGGTTAACGAGTGTCTGGTCTATAAGCAGGATAAAAAAGAAAACAAGCTGTTGGGCTGGAGTAGAAAATTTTTGCTTCAAGTAGCTAAAGCTTGTCTATTATGAAAAGGCATTGATACTCTGTCTTGTCCGAGAAAGGGAACATTTACTGACATTTGAAGATATTTGAATGGGTAGGTGGAACTGACATCTAGAAGGTAGCATGCATATTTCCTTGTCCTAGCACTCCAGCATCTTCCAGAGTTTTCAGTAGGAATTTTCAGAGTATCTTGAGGCATGGAGTCGTCTACTGTATTGCAGCAGCTATCCAGCAATCTCTAATTGCTGCTGACAAACTGTATATCCAGCAGCTGTGTAAAATATATTTGAATGCTTTAATGAACAACTGTAACACCAAGTAAACTTATTCATTTTTTTTTCTTCTTTTTCCACATTTAAGTTTAGATAATTTAATGTATAATTCCTAATCCGTGAATTCTATATGCAAGTATGTCTTGTCTGTTCCTTGCAATTATATAATTCCTTTATCATGTTAAGCATTAAATAGGAAAATATCCTTCTAGAGGAAAGTATTGAATTTTCTATCTAAACAAATGTGCAATGTTTTGTTCAATAATGCTTTTACTGGGATTCAGACAAAACTCAATGAAATGGATAGGCAGCCAAATCCCCTCTCATCAGATGAACCTTCTAAATTCATTAAATATCAGCACCTCTGTTATCAGGCACCATAGCATGTACACACAGTCAATATCAACATGAAAAAATCTGAAAACACAAGTGAAGCCCAGTATATCTGGTCTTAAATTACTGAAGAATTTCTTCTCAACATGCTATGATTGGATTTTGAGGGTAGGGTGGCTGAAGTTTTTTCATCTGATCTATGATGGTAATACCATGCCATGATGAAGATGATGATTTGTCATCTTTGGCTGTTAGTAAAAAGAGATCATACTTCCCTAATTTATCTATGAACTTGCTTTGGACAGTATATAAAGCTTCTGAAGAAATGGTTAGATTTAAAGAAAAGCTTTCCAAACTTATAGTTCAAAATTTCCTCCATAACTTTCTAGATATCACCAGCTTTGAAGCAAATTGGTTATGCTGATTAAATGGTGTTACATGTTTTCCTGGGATAAGCGAAATTCAAGTGCTGAGTTCCTGGCTAATTTCTCTTCCATATAGACCACTGCCGTATCAGATTCCAGCCATGCCTGCCAGCTGAGTGGAGTGTACTTTCTTTATCCCTTGGATAGCACAGCTCAACATGTGAAGGCCCGTGAAACTGTCAGCTACTCCATTTCAGCCTGCTAGAAATCTGTTCTTTCATGTCATCTTGCATCAACAGGATTTATTCCAGAGAACAGTCTGATGTATCAGACCTGTATTTTCTCATTAACCTTAGATCCATCTTTGGGAATTATTCATATCAAAATGTTCTTTTTCTCTCCCTTCCTCTCCCAGTACTTTTTTAGACTTCAGTTACATCAGGGAAAAGTTTTGGCCTCCCTGTCCCTGGATAATTCTCTGTGCTGCCCAACCTTCTAGGCATTAGTGTTCCTTGGGCCTCACTAGGTGCCATTAGCACCTACGGGAGTAGCTACAATTTCACTACATGGTATATTCAGTTCTAGGTCATCTTTCTGTTCTCTAGAACAGAACTCATGACATAAAGCACTGAAAGGATATGAATTCGCTTTCCAGTTCAGTCTTAAAGAAATTTGGTGGCATTTGTTGAAGAGGTAGCTTTTTCTTGTCAGTCACCAGATCATTCCTAGCTCACCATAAAGGATGAAACTTAACATTGTTACATGTTCTTGATAATTAAACAAAAATATGATTCTGAGTTCACAGATGATGTGAATCAGAATTGTACTGTCTCTCAGTATTGTGTAGGACTGTTGTTAACGAATATACAGCAAGTATGAACAAATACAGGCTTTAAAGAACAATCATGCCTCATAAAAATCTAAATAGAATAAAAGTATGAAAATTATTCCTCCTTTTTCGTTTGAGGTAGCTGCAATGGTAGCTGGTTTTGGAATCAACTGACCGTCCAACTTGTTCTCTGAGAGATTGTGCAACAGCTGGTGGTGCATTAGAAAACAGGATATACATATGCCGTAGAGACTTCAGTACGCATCATGATTTGTTAGTGATGTAATATTCCAGTAGCAATTTTAATTTCCATCAGCTTTTACAATGTGTTATACAAAATACAATGTTCCACAAACGTTGCATTCTATACTTACTTGGAGGTTTGTGATTTTCAGCACAATGTGTGCAGTTACTGTAGACACAAGCAAATATTTAACCCTGGCAGATGCTTGGAGAAAAACTAGCTCTTGTTCTTATCATGTCATAACTCTCCCTGTCAAGAGAGCTTTTCCTAACTTTCCTGAATGTCTGGGAGAAGTTCCAAAAATGAGGACCTTTTAGCTAGGCTTTTTGTGACTTATAGTGAGGGGNGGTGGGTGGAGGGAGGTGGGGTTGTACTTTGAATTTTAGCCTTTTTTCGGGAATTAAAAATTCGTAATTAAGCATTCCTGGATACATCTACTTATATGATACAGTGTAGGGATGATGAATAGACAGCCTCTCTTTGTATTTTGTTATATCTGTGTGAAGCTACATGGTAGTTATGGACAATACTCATGTATTCTTCATTTGTAGTGCTCTCTAATGGAAAAAAGACTTAGGCATTTTCACAATGTTAATACCTTAATAATTTTTATCATTTAACATCACAAAAACATAATTGGAAAGAAATGCTAGTTCATTGAGCAGTGTAGAAGTACTGCACGGTACCAAAAATCAGTACAGAATATAGTGCACGTAAAAATGAGCTTCTAGCTAAAAGGGACGATTACTTCCCTTTTCTCTGTTGAAGTCAAAAGTACAACTTTATTTTGAGGAAGGTCATGAAGACTTGCTATCAGATTGCCATGAAGTAAACAGGAGAAGGTAGGAAAAATACCTTGACAAACACGCAGGAATGAATGCCTTGCAGCATCTGCTCAGATGAGGTCCTGTTCTTAGCAATATTAGTCCTTGTCATACCGTATCCTTTTACACGTGGATCTGATAGACTTTGCAAGACAGTAAATTCTCCGTTTACTTAAAAGAACACATTAAGCCTTAAGAGTATTTACCTGGGTCTGTTTCTAATACAATTTTTCCCAATTTTCCATACAGAAATCTGATACCTATTTTTCTAAACAGATGCATACAGACAGAGTATATAGTAGTATGGATGACCATTTTAAAAGTGTAAATTTACCTCTCCCATTTCTTATTTTTCTTAGATTTGTGAGATTTTGGTGTGTAACTATTCTTACAATGTAAGCTGCGAGCCATGAGCAAAATGTGGCAATAGCCCTGTCTCCAGTAAAGCCAATTTTTCTGGTGAACGTTTACAAGGTCTGAGTAACTTCATTGTTACTCATGTATGCAGCATTGCATGTTGAAGCAACAACAAAAATAATATACCATTAAACATGAAGATTATTTCTCTCGGAAGTGGATTTCTCTGTTGCTTTATGACTTGTTCAGTCGTATTATTAAAGAAGGGAGATGCATGTTTTTCCTCCATCTAAAATATAATATAAATTTCTGAATATCAGAATAAATATATGACTTTGTTCTTAGATTTGATATGACAGCTCTTATAGAGACAGCATCTGTCATTCTACGTACTCAATGTTTATGACAAATACACTGTCAAGGAATTACCTTCTCCTGTGTCTGACCAGAAGAGAGCACTCCTTACAGAATACTTCTTGCTGTAACATTTACAGAAACTAAGCTTGAAGAGACTTGACATTTGGAATGGATAAGCATATCCCTGGATAGACATTTAGCCATCTGCCATCTGCTCTATTTGTTTTCACCTTATGGTTTAGTTTACCATACATTTATTATGTTCAGGTTAGATGTATTCACTGCCTTCACATCTTTAAAAATGATGAATCATTTGACTTTGTCTTCTTATATAATGTAAAAATGCTCTGCAGATTTGAACAGACAGCTGGAAAAATTTCATGAAAGTCGCTATTTACAACTAGCATTAGGCAGTCTCCCAATTAACCCCGTATTTCCTTAACTGCAAATTGAGATTTGTAGTGAGAGAAAGCCATTATATGGCTTGAGAGTTTTTAATAGAGGAAAGAGGTCTCTCTACATCCTAACATTTCTCTCTGATCCATCAGGAATATTATTCTCCAGACATGCTTTCACCCAGTCTTTACTGCAGAAACATTAGGTGTCAGTGGAAGATGAAACCTCCTATTTGTACTCTCTTGCCTCTTTGGCAAAGAGCAGGGTTGGTACCCTTTAGGATATGCCAGAAACTAAGTACAGTGAAGACTGGACAGCTGAATGTGTGCCAACAACCTTAACCACTGGATGTTTTTTGCAAGGATTTTTTTTTTTTTCCCCCCCAAGATTAGTATCCAAGTTCAAACTCCTTTCCTAAGAACTGTCAGAGAGATTAATGTAACTGTTGACAACATGGTGCGGTTCCTGTGAGGAGGTCTCTCCTGAGAGTAGCAAACATTGAGGGCCAGATTTAAGCAAAACAATAGGAGTACATTCAAGGGGAAGAACAGCTCTCTTTTCATTTTGGTGTCTTATTTCATGAGCCTGAGAAATGGCAATAAATTTGCATTTTTCCCCCTTCTGTTTTTTCTTTTTTTCCTTCTCTCCCTCTTAAGCTTTTTTTTTACTTGCTGTGCTGAAAATTGTTTCTAACTTGATCTCTCCCCAAGAATAAAAATTCCCAATAGCTGCAGCTCATTTCAAGTCTCATTGTTCAATAAAATTGCTATTCTTCCTTATTCTTGTTTTGCCCAGTAGAAGAGGAAAGGGGATGGGGTGATGGCCTAAAACTAAACAGAATTAAGGGGGTTTGTTGCTTGGGGTTCTTTTTTTTTTTAAATAATACACATGGATTAAATTTTTCTTTTTTTTTAGTTCTATACCTGTGGCAACAAATGTTTCAGCATATCCTTTACAAAAATCCTGTCATTTATTTCAAGCAGTAATAACCCTGATTCACTTCATTCTAATTCAATATTATTCCTTAATCTTGCTTACCCAGCTGCTCAAATTGCCATCACCCTTAAACTACCCTCTTTTTTCTATAGAAACAGGCCTGTTGTGCTTTTAATTAGCAATTTACCTATTAGATTTTCCTCATTGGCTAAAATTTACACATTCTTAGGTTATATCAGAACAACTGCTCTTACTGTGATGTGCAGGTATTAGCTGCGATTGAGGTTTGGTCTGTAAATTGTGTATTCATAATTCACAAAGTATTGTTAAATACTGTAACTCAGCTTTTAGTATTTAGTCCTGAAATTCAGCTGTTGAATTTTGTTTCAGGTACACTCAGATTGGAATGCAGGTGGTGGGAAAAACTGACTATATTGATATGGCTTAGTCTTTTATTGATGATTAAAGGAGGATTATCTCCTTAACATTCCAGAAAATGTCTGTAGTCAATTAAAATTCATCAGTAAATTCAGTTTGGGACATTGTGTTGTGTTTGTTGGTGATGTTTGAAATCTACTTACGTCTTGATGATTTTCCAAAGCTGGCAGTGAAAAGCAAGGGAATAAAAGCTAAACTGTAAAGGTTTTTTTGCATTATAAGGACATTTGTCATTATGTCCCAGTGCTATGGAACAGTTATTGTTTTATGCTGAGGTAATTTGTCTGGATAAAAATGGCAAATGTAGTATTTTTTGTTGATGAGACTAAATTTCTCTAAATTTCTGAATTATATTTATTGATTTACTCAGGATGTTTAAATAAAAGATAACCTGTGTAGCTCCACAAGTATGTCTTAAATCTCACTCATGGATAAAATAGCAGTTGAAATTCATTCTGGGTACATATGAATATATGTCAGAAGAAACAATCTTAAATGTATGTACACAATGATAGGTTCTGATCTAACTATATTACCATATGCCAACAACCTTGGAATTAGAATAAATATTTTCATGAAAAAATATTGGCTAGCAGAACTATTAAAAACCACAATGTTGAGAAATATTAGACAGCAAAACAGAAAATACTACTATGCCACTGTATACATCATCAGTGCGTTCAGCTCTTGAGTAATGTGCAATGATGTGGGCCACCCACCACAGAAAGGCTAAGGCAAAAGTAGAAAAGGTAGAGAAAAGGAAGAAAATAGTAAACATAAGGATGAGCTTCTGTTCAAACAGATATTAAATACATTTAAACACTTGGAGATGGCAAAGAAATGAGCGAAGACAAGAGCCAGGGAGTACTTTTTCCAGCTTTGCGGCCTGAGAACAATAGATGATCATTTTGGAATATTTAGGGCTAAAGAAAAACAATAACTATTTTTCTCTTTCCTCTGAACTAGTTCAGGCTTTTATAGAAACAATTGGCATTTCATACAGAGAAGTGAGAATCTCTCAGAATGTGAAGAGTTTCTACTTTCTCATCCTTTTGTTTTTTATGCCAGTGAATTTTAATGGTAATTTTAATGAATGTTGTGATGCTGTGATGGCAGCTTAAATGCTGCTATAACATCGCAAATAGACCAAGAAGAAGTTGGTTTTTTTTTTTAATAGTTCATTTCAGTGTTTTTAAACTTATTTTCTGATGATGTTAGTATCTAAATGTCCAATTTTTACTTTTTCAGCCTTCTGTTCTTATCAATTGTATCTAATAGGTTTCATGTTCCATACGTACATGTCAGTATACTGCTGCTGCACACCTAAGTCATTCCATTCTTCCTGACCCTTTCTTGCTGAAATTTTTTAAAGTTTCTGCTACTGTATCCAAGGCCTAAGTATGTTTATTTCCTGTCTTCAAATGGACCCTTAGACTTTCAGATACAGTGGTAAAGCTGATCTGTGCATTTACTGATAAAGGTATTGAGAACAGAAACCAGTTTTTATTTTAAGCAAAACATTTCCCTAAATTAAGATGTGTATGTTTTGTTAGTACCTCGATCCAGGTTGTACTAAGACAGATCTTTTCCTTGAAATTAATTTCACTTGATGCATCTGGCTTCCAGGGGGATTGCGGGTGGGTTGGGCTGTTCCCAGACAGCGTGAGACCCATTGATAATTTAATTCTAACATGTGAAATTGTTTTGATGATCTCTAGTATGAAGTTGAGGAGATGGGAGAAAGTAAATGTAATTATGAATGGGTTTGAGGATGTTTTAAGATTAAGTAGAATGAATAGTGGTTTGTATTAGCATCTCACTAGATTGTTAGTCCTACCCAGGAACTGATGGCTGCTTTAAAGGAAGCAATTCCTAGCACAAAGCTACTCTGAAAATCAAGAAAGGAGCATTAGAGACTGGAATGAATGTATGAGACCAGAGGTGATTGCAAGAATTCCCTTTGAAATTGAGAGAGTGAGAGAAATTCAGTGGAATCAACTGCTGGGTAAACATTTCCTTAGTGGTAGTGTATCACTAGCAATTTTTGTTGTATGTTCAGCTATAAAGAAGAGGAAAGACAAGAGAAGTAAACCTGTATAGCTGTTTCTCCATGCTTCTGCTGCTCTTTTTTGCGGAATGATTGAAAATGAGCAAAGAAAGGTAGGTCTTAAAATTACTGTGATATATTAGCATAATGATGATGACAGGACTGACATTGGCAAGGAGAGTTCAGAGGAAAAGGGCTGTATCAAGGGAATAACATATGGGTTACAAGCTTTGCATTAATAGTGCAGTTAGTTAAAACTGCCACTGTTGTTTGCTGTAATCCCATATCAATTTAGGAGTCCTGAGTCATTGCATTGATTTATGTGTGAAGAAGAAATCTTTTTACAGTACCATTTCCCTCATTAGGCTCTCAAAAAAACAACCAAACAAAAAACCAACAACAAAACAAACAAACAACAAAACCAAACCAAAAAAACCCCCACACCCCCCCCCCAACCAAGCAAAGAAACTGCCCAAACTCCCAAACCAATTACAGATATCTATTGCTTTTGCACACTTCAGAACATTTTCACAGCTGTATGGTCAGCCTTGGGTCTCATTCCAATAGTCCGTGCAATGACCCACTGTGGTTATATAGAAGCACGGTCCCTGTAGGTTTTAAAAAATACAAATGTGGTAATTTGCAACAGCTGAAGCAAAGTGTTAAAGCTGTTGGCACCCTGCATGAGCTGCTAAATGGTAAACCTGGTTGTTAGTATTGGCAAGGTACTTTTGCCTGTCTAGGTTGTTGCTAATGAAAAGTGCCTATACACAACCGACATAGCTAACTGATCGCTGTGCTTGGAGCGCCAAGCTTAGAGTAACGGGAAAGAAGTGTCAAAAGCATGGCAGCTATCGGGAAAAGACATTGCCAGTTTCTCATAGGAATAATCAGTTCTGCCTTTCCCTTTTAGACCTGTGTAATAGTGTCTATAACTGTCCTTTTCTTCTCCTTCCTCTCTGTTCTCCTTCAAGAAATGTATGAATAATCTCAATTACAATGGAATTCCTCTTTAGTAGCAGATAAGGATATTGGAATTAGAGCTTTATGATGGACATAATTCAGCTGGTATTGATTAGGATCCTTTCTTATTGTCACCACAAGCTCCACGTGTTGCAGATTTTTCCTGATGGTGAACAAAACTGCTAGATATTTTGGAAACACTTTTGGAAAGTAACACACCTGAGTGCTAACACATGAAATACCTTGGAAGAAAAAAAATATGAATGGCTGGAGTTGTTTACACATTTTTGTAGACATACTGTATAATGTTCAGAAACATTATGGAATGAGTACAGTGTATACAAATGTATTCAATACATTTGTAGAAATTTTCAGGCAGTAATAGAAATATGGACAAGTTTTAAGGACTTTATATGTGTTCAAGAAATAGACAATGTGAAAAATCAAGCATTTCTCTTCACTAAGTTTTCACTAAGATCTTTTTTCTCCCCTTTCACTTTCCTTTCTTTAAATAAGATTGATTAATAGTAATGTATATGTATCTGGGTGTTATCTGTTACAGTCTATCTTTGGAGTTGATATATTTCTTTTCCAATTTTCCTGGGTTTGGGTGGGATTTTTTCAATGCAAATACGGTTTAGTGACAAATGCATGCAGGTTTTGCCCTCAGGATTATGTATGTGTTAAATATGGAACATTGTTTACATCTTGATATACCTCAATTATTCCTTCTAGTGATAACTGTCATTCACTGCTAGTGAATGTTGGCACCCTGCGTGAGCGTTGCTGTTTCGTCTGTATTTTTTTTGCTGCTTCTTTGTAACCTATACGTTTAAGAACAGAAATGAGTTCACATAGAATCATAGAATGGTTTGGTTGTAAGGGACCTCAAAGATCATCTAGTTCCAACCCCCCTGCCATGGGCAGGGNNNNGTGTTCCAGCCCTCTGATCATCTTTGTGGCCCTCCTCTGGACTCTCTCCAGCAGCTCCATGTCTTTCTGGTATTGGGGCCCCCAGAACTGGATGCAGTACATTACGACTGATTAATGAATTAGTTCTATATTTATTTTCTTAGCATGTATAGAAAAGCATTTTTTTTACAGATATTTACCACTTCAGTTAGCTTCCATATAAGTAACCTTGATACCAACATGTTTCCCATATAAATTTGACATGTTTTACTATCTGGGTGGGGTTTTTTTCTTTTTTCCTTAGTGAGGTAAGGAGCCATGAGGGCTTTGTGCAGAGTAGAGCAGCTGCCTGTCTGTTTTTATTCTTCGTAACAGTACATTACCTGTAATTGAGTACGTTTTATGATTTTCTTTCAAGTGATTGTCCATACATAGAATGTTTGAAGTGTGCATCCTTCCCATGTACACCAGAGCTGGTATTTTTGTCAGCAGCATCGTTTATAGTCCTACGTTACTCTTGAGTCTTCTACACTGCAGCAGTGATACTCAAGGGACAGTGCTGTCCAAACACCACTCCATTTTCTACTTTTCTATTTCTAAAGAAAAATTCACGGGCCATTTCTCATAAACTGTTAGCTTCCTTACGTTTTTCTTTTTTTTCCATGCTAATTTTAATGCACTGGTTCAATTATATTTATCCTATCTGGAAATATTTTTTATCCATTTTTTCTTTTTCCTCTAAACATATTTTTGTTCTTTCTGCAGCTGATGATCCACAAGCACATGCATGTTCTAGATGTACACGTCTTCTCTTTTTCCATTGTGGTACTCTTGGGAGAATGTCCTCATCGCCTTCTGTTGTCCATTGTGTTTGCAATGTGGCATATGCAATGATGTGGCCAGCTTTGCTGCACTTTCCTCTCAGGCCCTAGTGGAATGAAATTCTTCTGCTGGAGTTTTTCTCCTTTTGTCTCTAGTAGTTATTTTACTGCACTTATGCAACTTGTCAGGCTTGGATTCCAATCCATGTGTCTTATTTGGCAGATACAATTTTTCAGATGTTGACATATGTTTTCCTAATGAGATAGTCATCTTGCATCTCAGATCTGACCTCTTCAAAGATGAGGAAGCATTGGTCAAGGAGCTCCTGCTTGGCAGTTTCTGTCTCTTCTGTTCTCAGTCTGTTCGTTTTATTCAGGAACTCATGATAATTATATGTGCTGTTGCTGTGCTTACAAAAAAACCCTCTTCAGCTCACTCAGTGAGAAACAGGGACTTGATGTAAACCTAATACTTGGATGTACTCAGCTTCTGTCTAGACAGACAGAGGTTTCCCCATCACAGGTAACACCTGATACTTCAGTTCTATTACCAGTTGAGGGTATCAAGACAGCTATATGCAACATTGATGATACTAGCATTGATGATACTCCACTGTTTGTTCATGCCCAGCAATATATATATAGTAGCAGCTGTTTACATGGTAGTTTGCCTCTCTGTTACTTTATTTTCAGAATCTTTAGTATTGGATCTATGTTTATTTGTGGTTCATGCTATGTCTTGGTACCAAGCTATACACTATCCTAAAGGTATTACCTTCTTCAGGAATTTATAAAGTCATCTTTTATTCCACTCTTCAAGATAGCATGTTCGGGGTTTTGGGGTTTTGGGGGGTTTTGTTTTTGGTTTTTTTATTGTCATCTTCTTCAGCAAATGCCGATGAATACAGAGGGAGAAGCAATTCACCGTGGACATCTGCTTTGGATGAGTTGCACAGGGACCCCAAGCTCTTTTTGAGCTAGATTCTGTTGTGACTATCATTTTATTGTAACTATCATTCACTTGTAACTATCATGTACCATGGTATTTTGGCCTTCAACATTTACCCAATGTATTCTTGAAAACCCATTAAGTCAAAGTATTGTCTCATTGGTGTAAAAAGGTATTTCTCCATTTATAAGTGACAATTTTGCATGCTTTACTTGTTCAGAGACTTCTTCAAGTAGTTGATCAGCATATGGAACCAAATGAAGGAGAACCACCACGCTCACCTGAGCTTTAAGGCCCTATGATTGTTTGCTTCTGAAATCGAATGGAACTGTAATACCACCTTTTGGTGCCACCACATGGTATATTCCCTTAAAGCTTCAGGACCTTCTTAAAAAGGTCTGCAGGCTTTTACAAGTATTTTTCAGAGAAAAGCAGAAATTAATTAACAAATTGATTTATTTTCATCAATTCTCCTCTTCTGAAGAGTAGCCTTCTGGTTTTGGCATAGCATCTTTCCTTCTGGTTTCAGCAGTGCAGTAGTTCAACCAGCACTGCAGAAACCCACCTTCTATAATTTAGTGAGAGTCTTTTCACATCTTTTCGTAGACTCCTGAGATGGCAAACCAGAAATCCTCAGTAATGGGCTGACTACAATAGAACCAATTTTCCCTCTTTGCATTTGGTACTGGTTAAGGCTGAAGACAGGAAGGAAGGTAGCTTTATGGAAGAAGCTTAGTAAGATTTCAATTTTTTATATTAATCAACTAGCATGCACTTTAGAGTTGCAGTTAATCAGGACCTCATATTTTTTAACTGTGAAAAATTCCTCACATTTGTAGATGGGCTGCCTCTAAATGTTTGTGACGAATTTGTTGTATCAATAACTAAATGAGAGTTTGTATCCAGGAGGAAGTTTTAGTAGTGCTTGAGGCAGCTGAGAGTCCTCAGTTCCCAGATTCCACTTACCTAGTGGAAGGTCAATTCACAAAGGAGGATTCTTCTTTCTGGGGAAAGTTTTATTCAATCTAGAATGGACCACAATCATTATCATTAGGTTCTTTATCTAGGTTATGGCTTCTTGAGGAAATACATGATAAGAGTGATAGTTCACAGGGATAAGAGCTTGTAATGATGTAATGATTTCACTGTTTAAGAAGTAATTGATTCCTAATTCAAAACACTTCCAGCACTGTGTTCTTCCCTTCTGGTCTGTGAAAGCACGCAGGCAAAATTTGCTATTGCATTAGTTACAGGGTTATATGAAAATGATCTTTTCCTATCTGGTGATTGGCTAGTCCTAGAAATATTCCTAACAGTTAAAAGAAGCTTTTCACTGCCTTCTCAAACTATCATCTAATCTTTCCAAAGAGCTAACTAGATAAATCCACCTTAATTCCAATTCAAAGAGTGAAATTAGGCCATAAAGACCTTTGTGAGCCTAGTTCAAGACACAGTTATGAAGAACTTTGCCAGGATACCTCAGATTTAATTGAATCTGAATGCTTATATCCTATTTCATGCACTTTCATAAAACTTCATGGCAGATTACACATCACATGAATGCAGGATAGATTAAAATGATATATCCTTTTAACATGCATCACTTGGACATCCTACCACTTCCTTCCTTAAGTGAAAGAAAAAGCCCAGAAATGTGCGTCAGTCACACCTCCTTTTCCTTTCAGGCTTTCACACAGCCATGTATTGGAATGAGTTTTGCATACGAATCAGCTACAGGATCATACTATGCGTAGCAAAACTTTTTATTGTGTCTGAACTCTTGATGCTCCCACAGCATCAAATGGGTTTTTCATTTTCTTTCTGCTGCCACCAGTGAGTTTAAAAGCAGAGCTGTCTCCTCTATCCCAGTTTAATTCCATCCCTGCCGTAGAATCTTGTGCAGATGGGGCTGAGGAGGAGAGGGAGGGAGGGTCATAGAGATATTTGGATAGGTAATGTATCTTGAAGAATCCAGTTACTGTTCAGGTAAGTAATACTATTTTTTTCTTTCTGAATAGTCATCTATATAAGCTTCATGAAAGTAGACTGCCACTGTTTATCATTCTCCAATTTTATCCAAATACAGGAAGATAAATTTGCCCTGTGTCGCATTATAATGTATATATAAAGCAACTCAAGTTGTACTCTAGTCCACTGCTTCAGAGGATCAGTCACTGCAGAAAAAGTGTTATAACTGTAGTTATAACCAACAGAAGTTTTTCTCCAGAGTTTAATCCTTATCACAATAAAGATAGAATACGTCATGTAACCAAAAAGAGGAAAGCAGCACAGGTTGAAGGTCAGCACAAGGCTGTCATATTTCAGAGTTTACAACCAAACAATTGGAAAAATATGCCGGTATGTTGAAAGGCAAATGCTGGTTCACTTTTATGTACTTATTCTCTATTAGCATGTTTTGTTTGAAACAGCAGCTTCTATTTTAAAAAATAATAATTCAAATGCTAATCAATTAGTCATGAATCAAAGAGCTAGAAACAAAATAATTATTTAAAAGTGTCTTGAGACTATTCTGCACTAGTAGAGGTGCTATCTGCCTGGCTATCTGCTACTCCTGCCAGGCATCGGTGTGGTTTTGTAAGGTGGTTACACATGTTGTGATACCATTACAAGAGTAAACTTGCACATCTTTTAATTAGGTTTGTCTGAGACAGAAAGTGAAAACTTGTAGCTAATCTGTCCTTACTGGATGGGTTATTTGTGTTAGACTAAAATTAAATTAGTATTAGACTAAAATTTCTAGGCACTTGCTTGTAAGTCAACACTGGATATTTTTAACTTGGAACCCCCTAGCATATATGTGAAAGTTTGCCTATTATTTTAGGAAAAGTAATTGTATATGAATGCAGACTTTTCAAGTGAAAGTAATGTGGCACTGTCTTGATCAGTTTTGATACCATCGGTAGTCGTTCTTCCTCCTGTCCCTCAAGAGTTCACTTGTCTGAGTAGAGCACTATACAGTGTCAAGGTTAACACACTGTGAAATTCACCTCTTAAATGTTTGCCTGGGATGAAGAATGGACATACCTTATGTGTTAGCATGTTTTATTCTGTATTCTTATTTTAAAGCAGTTTCCATTTTACATGCAGCTGTTCAGATGAACCATTCCCACTTCTGTTGTTTAAAAATGAGAGCTACTCTTCCACGCTTCCTTGACTATCCGTGAAAAATATATCAAGAAGTACAGTTTATATTTATTGTGTAATGCAGATAGGCAAGTTAATATTTTTCATGTCTGGCATGGTTAATATTCTGTGCTGAGTTTTTTTGTAAACTTGCTGTTCATCTTTTTGATGAGTCTTCAGTTAGGCTAATCATAACCATAACGTAGTTTTGGAAGATATCAGTGCTTCAGAAAGATTCAAAAAGTATGGAAACATGTTCTGCAATTCCTATTTTTGAAATGAAAATGTTTCCATTTGTTTCTTTAGAAATCAACAGTTACTTGCCCTGTGAATCCACTTGGGAAAGTTGCCATCAGCAGAAAGCTCCTCTGCCTGCAAAACTTAACAAATACTGTTGCCTCTGCTAATGGTTGAACACTAGCCTTTCTCTACATGATAACAGCGGTGCCAGAGGTCTTGCACTGGTCTGATACAAAGCTTTGCATCTCTGCTGGAACGCTGTCCTTGAAAGTGGCAGTTTTGAGACTGCCAGAAATGGTGTTCATACACCAAGTATCCTTGGTGATGTATCCCAAGTACTAGAAAGCAGGAATTAAGGAATAAGTCAGGTTCATTCTTTAAAACTCCGATGGTTCATTCTTTAAACCTCCTAATATTTGCATTATGAAGGTTGCAAGGTCAATTTTTTTTTCCAAATCAATCATCTCTTTCCTTATTCTGTATATGGTGTGAAACACTTTCAGAGAAACAGTGGAAAATTTCAGTCCTAAATACGAAAGGAGAGAAGATAAAAGGGTAAATCTAACAAAAAAGCAAAATGCAAAAAGCTAAGGGAAACATTTTTGATTCTTCCACTGCTGCTGAAATAGCTAAAAAGCCCATGTGGTAACTGAAATGTGCATTAATATCTCATCTGAACCCTTTGATCTAAACCAATCTGCAAGACAAGAATTGCAGAAATCTTCCACCAAGTCGCTCATTTCTGATGGATTTTTTTTAAGCAGCTGTGGTCAAGACATTCATATATACCTGTCAGGACAGCCTGCTTTGCAGTCTTTTGTCTAAGCTGCTACAGCAGAAGCGGGAGATAAACTTTTTTTTTTCCCCTAGTAATATTAGATTAAGGAGGGTCTCCTTAACAAATAACAATCTCATTAATGTTGTGTATCATTTTTCTAAGTTAGACTGTTTGTATAAACCAATAAAACAGTGTATTTTCTGAGGATCAATACAGGTTTCTTCAGTGGTCTTTGAATATACATGGGACATCTGAACTTGCAACTGTGAAGATGCTCTTAATCGAAGAATAAATTTTAAGGGAGTCTTGATATTTGAATGTCTGAGATTCAGACAGTCCAGATGAACCCTTCATAATTTCTAGAAAGTTTTTAATGAAAAACTTCCTTAAAGACTTAATCTGAACAATGGAAAACTCTATTGGGTTAATGTTTGCTTTTCTCCCCCTTAACCTGGAAGTGGCAAATTCCAAACTGCAGCGTTATGTTTCCCTTCTTACCACGCCTGCTGGTGAATGTGTGAGCAAATGGGCAATGCTGAATGCCTGCTACCTTCCTACCAATTCTGTCTTCTATGCTTCTTTGGAACTGCTTACTAATCTTTACTTACCAACAACCCTTGCTTATCAAGCTGTATAATCTGACAGGACTGCGGTATGTCCAACATAGAGGGCAAGCACTCTTGCTTTGAGGTCCTGCTTTGCTAGCTTTCTCCTTCTCTTAACTGTAATCTTCCTCCTACTCTTGCATCACTTCATCTTGCTTTCCTTTGTGTGAAGATCATTTGCCTGCAGTTGCGCCTTGGGAGGGAGAAACACATTTTGGTTGGCGTAAAACTCGGTTGATTAAAAGGCTGTAGTCCCAAAAAAAGTCGTCTTCACCTAGTCTCCCGTCATTTTCCAGGACAATCTACGTAAAAAGGATGATCGGATTGAAGAATTGGAAGAAGCACTCAGAGAAAGTGTTCAGATAACTGCAGAGCGGGAAATGGTGCTAGCACAAGAGGAGTCAGCCAGGATCAATGCTGAGAAACAGGTCTGCAATCTTATAAAGTCACTGGTAGTCCTCTTAGGAAAGTAACCAGACAGTAAAGTACTATTTTCCCTGCTTTACTGTGAAAGACAGCTGGTTTTGTTTGATGATCCTGTATCTCTGTTCCAGCATTAGGTAACAGAACTCATAAAGTCTGCAAAGCCTTCCTGATAAGTTGTATTTCATCGGTAAGATTTTCTTGAAATTAAAAAGAAATATAAGGTATCCTGAGATTTAAAATATTATTTTAAGTAGTAAGTCTTCTGATCTGTCTTGCCTGTCAAAGCTATCTTCCTACATGTAAGTGTACTTAGGTTCATTGTCCTGTTCATGGAATGTATTTAAAGATGATGACTTTTATGAGAGTAGCTGTGTTTATGGACCACAGTCTTGTCGCACTTGCAAAACAACTGGGTAAAGAGACAAATCCCTTGGTTTGAGCCAGGCATACACATAGAAAATACACGCTTGTGTGTTAAAGCCACACATGTAAACTTTTATGCACAAATTGATTCTCTGCCACTGACAAGATACTCTGAAGAATCATGTATGTGCCTGGTTTTAATTCATGTCAATAATCATGCAGAAAACTTACCATAAGTAGTAAATAAAATTCCATGAGATTTTGATAAAGTTTTTGAAGCAGAAGCTGAACCTGCATTCTTACTGTGCTTTTGTGAGCCTCTTCAGTGTTTTCCTTACTTCACCGTAATAAGTAAACAGGAGCATTTGGTCAGTTGCATTGCAATGGCATGATCTCTTTCTCTTTGTTATTTAAATAAAAAAAAGTTTTGACTAACTGCGCTTTAAAGGTTTTTTCCAACACGTATTCTTATATCACATCCTTCAACTAGAAAGAAGATATAAATATACTAGTAATAATCCAAGTTTTCAGGAAGAAAGCAACTGTTACTCTTTAGGCTAGAGTTGAGCTCAGCTGTTTGCTGATAGACATATTGAGGATAATTCTGGTTGCTGTACCCTGAGATGCTAGGCAATGTTACACAGTTCACTTTCAAGAATGCCTTCTTTCCAAACTTCTTGTAGCCTTTAAAAAAATTGCATGAGATAGAAATGTTAATTAGGTAGGGAATACCCCATCAAAGATTACATCTTCTTGAAAGGAAAATCTGTATCTCATAAAGGAGCAGGTTCTATGCTGAGCCGCAAAAGTATACAATAATGTTTTAATTTCTTTGTTACAAGACAAAGTGACCATTGTTACATTCTTTGAGCGCTTAGCTTGTAGAACTCACCCTTTTGTGATGTCTGTGCTTAAAATGCAGAACAAGAGGCATAAGGCTTAGTGAATTTTTTGAAGGAAAGTTTTGAAGAAGGTAGTGTGTGTTCATTTTGTAGGGGTTAGAAGTTTCTGAACGTAGGAAAATAAGCACAAACACGAACATTTACAAATTTTATGCGCACATAATGTAGGCTTGTATTAGAGGAAGATCACAGGTCATGTCAGTATTGAAAGTGAAAGGTAGGTGGAGTACAGTTTGCAAAGGATGAGTAGCTTACATTTGATTCACTAGCAAAGAGGCATGCTAGTAGCATTAACATGATGAAAGCTACAGACAAGGAGATTACTGCACAAATGGGCACAACCTGCACAAGAAAGATTTTTGCATAGATCCAAACACAGAAGAAATCCTACCAAAGAACTTTAGTTATGTAGGTACAGTCAGAAAAGTCTTATATTAGAGATATTCCGTAAAAGAAATTCTGTAAGTTTTTAAAAATAACCTTTTAAAGGAAGTTTGAGTTAAAGGTACTGCCAAGATTAACAAAAATATGAAAGTTCTGTTCTAGATGAAAAGAAATCAAGTAGTGAGGAAGACTTCAATCACAGGATGGAAAAGAGAACTCTTTTTTTTAGCCTGTTGAGCATGAGCTCTTCGTAGATATCTGTCCACTGTGAGCTGTTAGCAGCAGGTTTATCATGGAACAAAGAGATAAGTGTGGGTTAGTGAAATAGGGAATTGTTGTCATAGAAGTGAAGTTTTATTTACACATGAGGCATCCTAAAACAGGAATATGGAAAGAGAACAGTACTTTGGGAATATGTGCAAATTTCAGGTTTGGCAGTAAGGAGGCTTTTCAAAAGAATTCACCAGCAAGGCCTGATGAGATGCACACAAAGAAATCAAATGGTCGGAGCTTGGTGAAAAAAGGAAATAGCTGGCGAACAGAGAGTTGGAATTAAGTGTACAGTCTGAAAGATGAGGCAAGGCAGGGAAATGTGCAGCCTGAGAGTCAATAAGCCATAAGAATAAGTGAGAGGAGAGGAAGAGAGCCAAGAGTACTAAGATTTGAGAGAAAAGAGTGGTAGAATATGGTGGGCAACAGCAACATGAAAAAGAAATTAATTTGGATGTAGTAGTGTGTACAGAAGTGAGGAGGAGAAAGAAGGATGGATTGAAAGCAGTGGGATCAGAAGAGGGAAAAGTCAACATCTATACCATTACTGATTGACAGCAGTGTCTTACTCCAACAGAACTACACTGCTGGCTCTGACCAATTATAGTTTTTAAAATATGAGCAACAAGATGGCACAAAAGAAAAGCAACTGTCATGTTCCAGTCAGCACTGGGAGAGCTGCTGTGCCCCATTTTGTCCAATAGGATTTTGTTTTGGTATCAATTAAGGACAGTCAAGTAATAGAGTGATGGCAGGTAGCTGTTTTTCCAAGGTGAGGAGGAGACTTTCCTTCAAACATTTTTAATTTCATATGCCTTCAATTACTTTAAAAGAATGCTCTCTTTGTTTTATTCTGTTTTGTGGAAGTTCTTTGTAGAATTGTGAAGGACACCCTTAGATAGCATTAGGGTTTTAAAATGCAAGGCTTTATATGATATTAACGGCAAATCCTTTGATTTTTACAAACAATACTGGGTTAAGATCATTCTTAGACCAAGTATGAATGATATATTTGATGTTAAAATGTCAACGTTATCCAAACTGATTATAATTTGCTTTTAATTGCATGCTTTTTCTTTCCTCTCTTCTGTTTATATTGTTTTCTACCATTCTGCCACTTCACTGCCTGTCTGAAGCTGTTTAATGAATCAGTGCATGAGGTCAACCATTTTGGCTTTAAGTGGTTCAAGGTATGAGGACATCTCATTTGTGTGTACCTCTGCCCCAATATTGAATGTTGGTTTTGTAGCCCTGTGTTGTGTAATCCTACCCTCCATCATCTTGTGATGTATGGTTTCCTGCTATTTTACAGGCTTCAGATTTGAATTACAGTGTCCATGAAGATACTCAGGATTTCATGCTTCTCAGATAATCATTTCAAATTAAAATCTTGCTCTCTTTAATCTAGTGTTTGAAAATATCCTGGCTGTGCATATTAACTGAGGCAGTGGGTTAACTGCATTAATACACAATCTCTATAAGCCAAGATGTCTCCAGCTGACTAAAGCTTTCTGTTTATTTCAGGATCTTAGACCTGTTCTTTCTTTCATCTATGACAAAAATAAAGTCAGGCATTTCCTGCTGGGAACAGTGCACCCATTGGATTGGACATAGTTCTATTAACTTTATCGTTCTGTATAACAGAAACCCTGCCATACAGAAAGCAGATGAGGGAGTCTTACAAAGATATTAAGACTTGAAAGTTTTTCAAGCTAATTCTAACATATTTACCTGGTTTTGTTTTGCACCTTGTGAGTCCTGTTTGTAAATATTGCTGTAAATTCCTTACAGCTGTGGAGTTAGGTAAAACTATGGCTGATCCCACTAGTTCAGCCCTCTAGGTTGAAGGTCAGAAGGTGTATGGAGACCTCCTTTTAAGTATTCTCCATAAGGCTGAAGGTAAGATTTCTCAGGTAAACACTTCTATCATAAAGTTCTGTCTATTAGAGATGGCAAAAACAAATGTGGATCCAGGCACTCTTTCTGAATTAACCAAATCTGAGAGTTTACTTTAGTAAAGCTATTGTTACATTCCTTGGGGACGGGGGGGAAGTTTTTCCCTGCTCAAAAATGCAGTGGTAGTTTTACTTCCCTAGGAAAAACTGCTGGAGGTCGTCTTTGGCAAAAAGCCCTGTCTTGCTCACAAACTGACTTTCACTGTGCTGGTGCATCTTACCATCCCTTCTCCTGCAGTGGAAGGCAGGAGGTTATCTTGTATATCAATTTAGTCATCAACAGCACTGTTCCCAGAATAATGCTGGAAACATGTTTCGATCTTCCTGAAAGAATAAGGCCTTTTTTGTGGAACAAAATGAGACAGAAGTTCAGCTTCTGTGATTCAGTGTGAATCAAAATTAAGTAGTGTCAGGTCCTTGGCTCAAGGAGCACAGTATTAGAATGACTTGCATTCTGAGCCTCCATTACTGGAGGGCATAGTTCAGAAATATGTCCTGGCCGAAGATACTTATGCCCATCCTCTCTTCGCGCACTTTCGTCCTCATGTTTCATGCTCGTCCCTTCAGTTTTCCCAGCTTGGGTCTTTCTGGGACCATGTTGTGAAATGGAGCAGCGACCTAATTCATAATAAGAATTATCTTATTTTTTGAAGGAATTTTTTCATGTGAAGCAATTTGCTGTTTTGGTTCATGGATCCCCATGCAGAGCTTGAGGCACATCTGAGGAAGCATTGAACTGTGGGGGCAGGACTGACAAACGGAGGCAGGAATTGCTTAGTAGTATTACTAAACATACTTTTAACATAAGCTGGTTTTGTGGCCTTTACAATAGGCCGCTATTTCTACAAGTGAAATGGTGCACTGCCTGACCGCAACATATGTTTCTCTATCTTATTTTATTTCCTTCAAATTTGAAAAGCAGTACGTTTTAGAAATTTAAGTAGTATTTCTGCTGATAGTAGCGCAGCTCTGTTCTTTCATGAATATCTTAGCATTATCAAACTCCTGCTTAAATGCACTCTTTGTATAGTATCAGCTAACATCTGACTCCTTACTCTAAAACGTCACAGCAAATAAACACATGAAATACTCACCAGTACCTGTTCATTCCTTCCTTAAGTAGTTACTTAAACTGAAATTTCTGAGTTAGCAGTCTGATCTTGACACCTTCTGTGAACTTTTTTTGAAGTTATGGTTCTCAGTGGGAAATTTTAAATGAGGTTAAGTATGTAGGCTTATAAATAGCTATATCTATGTTCATACGCTGTCACTTTTTATCCTACACAGGGCAGATTTCTCTGCCTTTTGAGAAAAAATACTGAATATTGTAATAGTAATGTATTGTTTAAATGTATTTTCTTATGCTAATTCCTTTCTCCCACTATCTTTATAAGTTATTTCAGCAGAATTTAATGTTCTTTCAGATGCATATTACATGTAATATATGTTGATTACAAGACTTCTGAAATTCTCTACTTCAAAATTCATATCTGTTTATTAAGGAAAAATAAATGCGAAATAGGTTAATAACTCAACTAAAACCTCCTTCACAGTTCTCTCCTTTTTCCCCCTCCCCTGTTCACCATGATTTCCTTATTGTAAGGACAAGGTCTGTAGAGGTTTGAATGCAGAGTACAGCCTCCAAGAGCCTTTTCTGTCTCACCTGTAAGTTACTGTACAGAAATTCTAGACAGTTTTGAATTATACCTCTCAGGTCCCTGTAAATGGAAAATATAAAGTGGAATTTCTCATGAACCGCTTACCTATAGGTGTTTTCTGAGCACTGTAGAAACATCAGAGTTCTGACTGCTCTCTAACACATGCTCGACAGTTTGCTTTTAATAAATGTTTTTGTCTCTTCTTCTGTATCTCCTAATGAGAAGTTTGATAAACCAAGTGATTGGAGATCAAGGCAGTAATCTGAGATACGGTTTTGGGGTGAAGGTGCTGGAGCCTCATTGCTTCCCACTGAATTTTCTGAGCAGTTTACATTCTTTTTGGCTGAGCTTCTCTTGAATAGTTTCTGCAAAGGTCCTTTCTGTAAAAGTCTGCCAAACTCATTTTGATTTTTGAGTGTATGTATATATGTACATGTACAAAATAATATTTAATTTATATTAAGTAAAAAATTTGTGCTAAAACCTTATATTTTAATTTCTTTTACTGATAGAAATTTTTTCAAGAGCTTTTTAAGTCAGTTGTCAGCCTGAAGTACAGTCTTGCTGTTGTTTTTCAAGAGAGATATTTTTTTCATTCGTTTGATTCTTTTCCTCTAGTTAGAGAAAGCATTTTGGCTAGGTAAAGTTTACTGTGCACTATGTCCTTGTCAATGAATATGATTGTGATCATTTTTAGAAGCTCTGCTTCTCCCCAGGTATTTCAATGGATTACATAGCCTCTTCCTTTAAAAATACACAGATTTGTATTGATTCATACTCCTTACATGGGAAGAGTGATTTGGTAGGTAATTCCCTCTGTATTCAGTAATGTACCTTTTAAGAGGAGTGACAGAGTGGAATTTTTACTCTTTTCTGTCTTAGATGTGTTCAGCTGTGCCAAGTTGGGGGCTTGGGAGANCAGAGATCTTTTTCTAACATTATAGGGCAAAAAACTTCTAAATCTTTTGGTTTTGTCTAATTTGTTGCACTCATTTAAGGTTGCAAAATGGGCAAAGTTTGATGACTTTTAGAAGAATCTGGAACACTGAAAGGTTGACTAAGCTCTGTTCAAAGTATACATTGAGCATTTCTCCATATAAGTCACCTTTTCATTTAATGAAATGAGAAGTACTGATGGAAACCGTTACATACAAATTTGGTGCAAATGCTGATTTTAAGATCATTTTGTCTGGATTTTTATCCCTTTTTATTGTTTAATAGATAAATACTGATTTCACATTATGCCTTTTATTATAGTCAAGTATTCCAGACAAAGCACTATCTTGGCATCTCTCTACTTGTTATATTATTTTCTCAAGTACCTACTTCTAGACAGTATTTCATTTGTTGTGGCTGAAGAGAAAATCAAAGTCTTGCAGATTTGGTTACATTGTGCTTGCTTGGAATTGTGAGGACCCAAGCTAATACTTTTGTTAGTAATTGTTTAAAGCTAGTCTTGTGCTTTTTTTGTTTAGAATTTCTATTCCATTTTCCAGTTGCGTTTTTTAACTGCAATCTTAGATGCAAGTGTAATACAATAATATGTAGATTAGAGCAATAGAAAAGGTCATTAGACTTGTGCATTAGATTAATAAATTTAAAAATATGTAGTCTTTTTCTGATATAATTGATATTTTCCCCACAATCCAGAAGAAAAGAAATTATATTCCTTTCCAGACCATTCTCCTATATAGAAAAACACAGAAGTGCAACAAACTTGAGGCCTATTAAATTGAGGATGCCTCTTCTTTTTTAAACGTTTCCAACTCTCACAAAAGCTTCTGAACTTTGCTGTACTGCTGTTTACTGTCAGATTCCTTGAAACCCTTCACTGAATTTCAGCCTGAGTTCAGTTGGCTCAGTACAGTGGGATTACTTTTTAGTTATTGTGGTTAGGTTCTGCTGTTTGCTTTCTGTAAACTACAATGCCAAAGATTTGCTTCCACAAGTTAGTAGAGGTGGAAACTTTCCTCAGCTTGCCAATGACATTGTACTACTTCAGTTAGCCACATGTTCAACTGTCCTGGGGCAATGCATGTGCTTTCATGTAATAACTGTGCTTTCATGTGTTTATGTTCATGATCCTTCATATCTTTTGGAAAGAGTGTTAGAATTGTATGTGGAATTAGCATACAGTTTTTTCACTACTTGTAGTGAGTTAATAGGCCATCCCAGAATTTTTCTCTTTGGAGAATCAATCTATGCTATCTAAATTGACAATCAATGCTATGCTATGTAGCACAGCATTAAATACTTACTTTGAATATTATTCAGTTATGTCTAACCTGTCTGTCATGGTGACATATCCTAGTTAACCTGAAACTGTCTAAAATGCAGCAACATGGAAATCAGTGTGGTCTACAGAAGGATCGTAAAAAACCTGCTGAAATCCTTGGGCAATTAGTTTGAGCTGAAAGGCTTCCTTTGGCCCCATTGCTACTGCTTCCTTAGCAGCAATCACAGAGTAGATGTACCCTAAGAAAGGTTAAGTTACTTGGAAGATGTCCATGTTTAGAGTTGTGGCTAGAGTATCATGAATTAACCATAGTTCTAGAAAATAAGTTTGCATGTAACAAATTCTGCTAAATGATTATGTGCAGAATGTGCTAAATGCACTAAATTCTAGTCTCTGCCTCTGTAGAGATTTTTAAATGGTGATCAAGATCCAGGTTTTTGCAAGATTGTTATCCCTTGAATTGTTTGTTATTCCTTGAAGTAGTTTTGCTGCTGTGTTCCCAAGGAGCTGGAGAGATTCATTGCTAGCCACGGAAGATAAACATGAGACAGTTTCCTAAGACTGTAGATCTATGTAAAATAAAACAGGACCTTTGGTATGGTTGCAAGAGTTAAAAAGCATGATGAGAATACTTCATCAGATAATGGTTCCAGTTGAGGAAAATGCAGAAATAAAATTGTAACTTCTTGTAGTCTTCAGATATAAGAGACCACAACAAATTTCTGTCCTCAGTAGAAATCAGAATTCAGTTTTTAACTTATTTTTTCCAGGCCTGACTCAAATATTTTGTCTGTGTTAAGCAGAGACAGTTATTGCTTCCTTCTCAAGAGCTCTTGTCCCAGCAGTAGGCCATTGCTTATTTATATGGCTTATGGCCCTCCTTTAGGAGATACAACTGTCAAATCTACCTCCAAACATCCTAACAGGACACAGCTGTGACTTACTCAGTCCTGCAGTCTGGAGGATCAGGAGTTTTCTCTTTTCCAAACATCTGTGAATTTTGATTCCTCTTCCTTCATACAAGAGCTCAGTGCTCTCAGAGTGCAAAAAGCACTCTTGAAAGATACTCAAGTAATGTTCTCCTTGACCAAGATTCCTGTATTTCTATTTCTGTGGGTTCTGCAGGAGTAACATGATGGTGTCAAGTATCTGATGAGCTGAATATTAGTGTTCTTCATTGCCTAGAGCCATCAGTGGAGACAGTAAGGAGCAACACAGAGCATTAACTCCTGTTCATTATCAGATGAGGTTTTTTTTATAATAAAAGTTTTTGTTGGGAGACCAACTCATGGAAGCAAGAGACATCAGCTCTTTCTCACTTTCACAGTCATAAGAAAATTTGTATTCAACTACAGTATACTGCAGCTTTTCAGACCAGCTTTTGTTCTGTCTCTCTTTCTCCTCTCCTTTCTCCCAATTAATAGTGTAAGAATGGGACACTGACGCCAGTTCTGTTAAGCCACAAAACCCACTGTATTTTATCAGGGTTGCTGAATGTACAAAGTCCTAACAACCTAAAGACTAAAGGCACAAAGACTTAAGAAAGCCACACACTAATGTAAAGAAACACAAAGTTCATCCCTAAAATTACTGCTGTACATTACAAATGATCAGAAGATTCTACCTTTTCACTGGACAACTGAGCCATTTTCACAGCTTTGGCACTAACTCCCCTCTTTATTATGAACAAAGCAGAACTCCTCGCCTTCCCCCTGTGCACAGTCTGCCACAGTCCTCTTAATGTTATACACAGTTGACCTTGGCAAAAGGGGTGCTGTAAATATGGCATCCTCTTTGAGATGGAGGTAAATGTGATGTATAGAAACATCTTAACTGTTGCACAGTATTCTCCTGTGTTTATTTCTGAGTGTCTTTAGATAGAATCTTCAACTAAGGAATTCCAACTTGTGAAGAAAAAAAGTAAAAATAGTGTTTTTCACTTGTCTGCATAGGATCTTAGGGCAATGTTCATTAACAGTGACCACATAGAAGAAATGAAGCAGCTATATAGGGTGATATATATAGTGCAGGGAAGAATGCTCTCTGTAGGTGAACATCTGTTCACCTTAGTGTATCTTTATAGTGCCTACAATTACAGAATAAAAATTAAGGTAAAGGATCTTAGCCCTTCATGTATCTCCTTCAAAAGGATTAGTGATAGTCACATTGTCATAGTAAAGAAGCCAGTAGCCATGATGCATTCCTCTCAGTGTGGCAGAGCTTTCAGCTGTTCTCTTAGCTGAGGGCTGTCCTTATCTTCCAAACCAGAAATTACATTTTCATTTTATCAGGAGTGGGAGGGTGTGAAATTTTTTTTTGTTACTGCTTACTTATTTCTCTTATTTTGCTCCGATATTTTTAGCTCTCAAAAAGCTACACCTAACAGCTTTCCCAATATCTATAAGAATTTGAAAGTTGTTCCCTTAATTCAGAATAGCCAAGAATTTAGTTAAGTGTCTTGGATATAGTCTTTAAGAGTACCTAAAGCCACCCTGCTGCTTTAACGAAAATGGGGCTATGATGAAACCATAATTCATTTCCCTCTTACTTTGTGTAAAGGTTTATTAGCTTGTGATTTAAGCAAACCATCTGGTCCTGCTGGCATTCCAAGTTATGTCAGACTCAATGCTTTCTCCCTGTAATATGTTACTTGAGGCAGTTAAATTACATACTTAAGTCCCAAGTCTGGCCTGTGCTTTTTCCATGTCTTAACATCTGTTCTGGGAAAATTTTTTGGGATCCAAACAAGTTTGCATGGAGCCAGAACTCTCGTCTTTTGTCTTTTTTTTTTTTTTTTTTTAATGTCTAATTCTTTCCCTTCCCTCTGTCCTGCAGTCTGATCAATTTGACTAAGTAAAAGATAGTGTAGAAATTTGCAGCCCCTTTATCATTTCAGTAATGTGCACAGTGAAATGAAAAGTAATTTAAAAACTCAAAATCTGTGAAAAAGGAGAGTGTCCTCTGAGAGAGCTGTACTTTCTGAGAAATGTTAATTATTTGTAGTGTTCTTACTACTGACTTGTAATTGCAAGACTTTTTGTTTTGCTGGCCTAGTTCGTTCTGGGCAAAAGTACAGATTTCTAGTACATTTTGTCTTGTAATCCAAATTTCTTGTTTATACAAGGTCTATGTTCAGAAATCAAATAATTTTAAATATACAAGTTAGTCTGCTGAGGTAGTTTTGAAAAATAAGATCTCTAGTGATTGATTTATATAATGCTCATGGAAAATTAATTGTTCTTGTTGGTATTTGTATCTTTATTCTCTATTATTTCATTTTTTTTTTTCTGCCTGCAACTTTTGAGACACTATAATGAATATAAGCAGCTATCCCATAGCCCACTGTGTCTATATATATATATTGAAAGAAAAACAATTTCTTTACTTAAATCAGAAACATAAAAATGTGTCTGTTTTCAGGCACATAATTAAACATTAAACTATACATTTCCCATGTATCACTGCATCTAAAGTACTATATCTCCAGTTTAGGAGTAGGGTTCTTGGTGTAATAGCCAAGTCTCTTTGTCATGCCCTTTAACACTTTAATTATGGATTGATATGTAGTCTTTTATGTTTGATCAAAAGAAAAAAATGAATGAGGAGGGAAAACCAGAAAGACTAACAGATACCTTGGACCATCTGGATGACTGAAACTTTAGCTGAATCAGTGAAAAACCTCATGAAGTTCAACAAGACCAAGTACGAGTTCCTGCACCTGGTTTGAGGCAATCCTCAATATCCGTACAGACTGGGGGATGAATGGATGGAGAGCAGCCCTGCAGAGAAGAACTGAGGATACTGGTGGATGAAAAATTGGACATGAGCTGGCAATATGTGCTTGCAACCCAGAAAGCCAACTATGTCCTGGGCTGCATAAAAAGAAATGTGGCTAGCAGGTCGAGGTAGGTGATTCTCCCCCTCTGCTCAGCTTTTATGAGACCCCACCTGGAGTACTGTGTCCAGCTCTGAAGTCCCCAGCACAAGAGAGAGAAGAGCCACGAAAACGATCAGAGGGCTGGAACACCTCTTCTTTGAAGAAAGGCTGTGAAAGGTAGCTGCCCCACTGTATTGTAATTTAAAGACACTGAAGCGTTGGGAGATCCTGAGGCTGCTTGAGTTAGCTTATCTGTCTAGATTGACCTTAGGTATTGGAGTCTTTGGGCTCTGATTTTAAGTGGCAACCAATACCAACCACATAAGTTGATGTAGCTTTCTTCCTGGCATGAAATATCTATTGCGTCTCAGAAATTTTCAGTAGTGCATCATTTCTCTCTTATCAGGTGGGAATATGAGCTTTCCTGTCCTNTGTCTTGTAGTGAGGCCCCCAGAGCTGGACACAGTACTCCAGGTGGGGTTTCACAAGAGTGGAGTAGAGGGGCAAAATCACCTCCCTTGATGTGCTGCTCACACTTCTTTTGATACAGCCCAGGACATGGTTGGCTTTCTGGGCTGCAAGTGCGCACTGCCGGCTCATATTGAGCCTTTCATCCACCAATACCCCCAAGTCCTTTTCCTCGGGGCTGCTCTCGATCCATTCCCTGCCCAGCCTATAGCGGTGCTTGGGATTGCGCCGACCCACGTACAGGACCTTGCACTTGGCCTTGTTGAACCTCCTGGGGCTTGCACATGCCCACCTCTCAAGCCTGTCAAGGTCCCTCTGGATGGCATCCCTTCCCTCCAGCGTGTCGACCACACCACACAGCTTGGTGTTGTCAGCAAACTTGCTGAGGGTGCACTCCATCCCACTGTCCATGTCTCTAATGAAAATGTTGAACAGTGCCAGTCCCAGTACCAACCCCTGAGGAACACCACTCGTCACCATGCTCCACTCGGACGTTGAGCCATTGACCACTACCTTTTGAGTGTGACCGTCCAGCCAATTCCTTATCCACCAAGTGGTCCATCCATCAAATCCATGTCTATCCAATTTAGAGACCAGGATGTCATGCGGGACAGTGTCAAATGCCTTGCACAAGTCCAGGTAGATGATATCCACTGCTCTTCCCTTGTCAACCAGTGCTGTAACTCCATCATAGAAGGCCACTAAATTTGTCAGGCAAATTTGTCCTGATCATCAGTAATCTTTCCAGGAGCTAGTACAGAGGTTGGTAGGGTTCACTGCCTCATTAATGTTTTTCATATCCAGTCCCTTTCTCAATTTTTACTGTCTATTAATAAGACTTTTGGAGAACCACAAGCTTGACCAAGCTCTTTGGAAGTCCCTGGCTTCACATTACCCAGGGTCCAGAAGAGCTTACCAGAAACACCACATACTGAGACATAATGTGGTATCTGTATGTCTATGCAACAGTCTTTTTTCTGATTATGACAATTGCATCAGAAGAATCTAAATACAGAGTTTGTAGGAGCAGGGGAGGTTATGATGGTAGACAGTCTCCTGAAAAGGACTTTTTTTTTTTTTTTTCTTTTTGGTACTACATAATTTCTTCTATTTCTTTACAGGCTGCCATTGACATGGTAGATAAACTTCTCCTGTTTTACTGCCTTTTTTTCTCCACCTTGCTTTCATGCTTTCTAAGGAGATGTAATACTATGTAAACAATTTGTCCTGTGTTGATGTTTCCCTTTTCTGTTACTGTGATTCCCATAGTGATGTAATTTACATAGTTTCCCCTCTTTCACATAGTTTTTTCAGTCTCTCAGAACCTCTCTCCTCTAATGGAAATTCATTCAGCTTCATGTTCTTGCTTTAAGATAAGCTGTTACCTGGCCAAGTCACTTAGGGCCTAAAACCAATAAAAATATAGTCTCCATTTAAGTTCTGTGCAGATCCATCCAGCTCAGAACTCATGAAGGCCTTTCAGGCCTATCTACAGAGAACTGAATCACAGGTGAGTCATAAATAGTCAAAGATATACTCTGCTTTACATACTATTATTTCAGCAGAGAGAAAAGAGGAGCGAGAAATGCCCTCTATTACACCTTCTGAAATGGAAACTTTCTAGTTATAACTGACAGGGCACAAGCTTACCAACAGTTAAATTAGAAATGTCACCAGCATAGCTCTGAAAATGTCTCAGCATGCCAAGAACTCTGGTTCTTGGCAAATAGTTTTTCTTTATTATATAATTAGCTGCTCTCAGGGGAAAAAGATAATCAAGGGTCAATTTGTAGTTTTTTATATAGGCTAAATTACATGTGCTTTGCAAGCAGTTTGCTTCCAATGAATATTCCTGTATCATTTTCTCACAGGACTGCTTACGAGGACATATACAGACAGGTCTGCACTAAGATTCATAAGCTGCCAAATGAAATGTTTTGTTTTGTAGAAGTTTAATTGAAATGCTCCCATGGAATATCTATAATGATGAATCTGAACAATGAAGTCTTTATTGTGAATACAGCCATCACTCTTTTTGGTGAATTTTGTCTTTCGTAAATCGCATGACAAACGGTACTTGCTGGAGAGGATGGAAGGTAATGGCAGTTATGTGAACTAAGTTGTTGGCACAGTTTAAAAGCCACTTGCATTCCAGCCGTTCCTAATAGGTGATTAGATCAATTTTCTCTTAACCTACAAAAATACAGGATATAACCTTAGAATTAAAAGAATTACCAAACAGAGCAATGAGAAAAAGATGAAGTATCTGCAATAACCACTACTGCAGAGTATTCGTGCAGAGTTAGATCTTGGAGCCTTGGCCTAGGTATCAGCCTCTAGCCTTGTTGTGTCATCTTAACAACACGGAGTTGTTATGTTACAGATCTGCATCAAGCAAAGCAGCCCGTCAGTGTTAGCATCATGAATCTTCATGATTGAGAATGGAATGAAAGGTGTCAGAAATCTTTCAAACCTGATTATGGAAAAGGTGTTGCTTCAAGTTGATCAGAGGGCTGGAGCACCTCTCCTGTGAGGACAGGCTGAGAGAGTTGGGATTGTTCAGCCTGGAGAAAAGGCGGCTCCGGGGAGACCTTAGAGCACCTTCCAGTACCTAAAGGGGGCCTACAGGAAAGATGGTGAGGGACTGGTTATCAGAGAGTGTGGTGACAGGACAAGTGGTAATGGCCTTAAGCTGAAGGAGGGTCAATTTAGATTAGATGTTAGAAAGAAATTCTTTACTGTGAGGGTGGTGAGGCACTGGAACAGGTTGCCCAGAGAAGCTGTGGGTGCCCCCTCCCTGGAGGTGTTCAAGGCCAGGCTGGATGGGGCTTTGTGCAACCTGGTCTAGTGGAGGGTGTCCCTGCCCATGGCAGGGGGGTTGGAACTGAATGATCTTTAATGTCCCTTCCAACCCAAACCATTCTATGATTTATTTTCATTAATTAATTCTATGATTCAAAGATTGTTTTATCTTGGCAACTGACAGATTGACACAAGCTGGTTTGATTGTTGCGGTTGACTGGGGGCTTGTTCATTTGAGGTTGTTTTCTCTTATAAGCAGAGGGGTTTGTAATTGGCATGCCTCATTTCTCCTCAGTTTAAAGGAAAATGTTTATGTAGGTAATTGTGATCCACCCAAAGGAAGTAGAAGCTGATATACTAGAAGATGATACACTAGTACACCTTCACTTCCCCAGCACATTGCTATTTTTTTCTTTCTAGGCATCAGTTTCCATCCTAGTAGTATTCTTGCTATTCATTGTTTCTGCAGTTTTTCTTTGTGTTCTTTTCTGATGTATTACTCTTATTTCATTTTATGGAGTTTTCTCTTTGTTTTAAAAATTGACAGCATTTTTTTTTTTCACACTAAACACTAATAAGACAGGAAGTTTGGTTGTTATATGCATGCTAGCCAGTTTGGACTATGTGTCACGGAAATGCTCATTGGGTCTATTGATTACTAGATGAGTTATTGGCTGTATGTTTTGTTAATTGCATATTTTAATTTTTTCTTAATTTGCTGGGCATAAAAAGAATGCTTGTTGTCACCTGGATTTGAATGGAAGTAGATAGGCTTTCTGCAGTAAGCACTGCACAATGTCAATGCTAGATTTTTATAAATCTGCTGCTTCTCAGTTGTATGTTTCTTACTCTATCACTAATTGAGGATGAAAACCAATCTTGTTATCTGTGTTTGTTCTGAGTCATTCACTCTGCCTTTAGGAGTACAGGATTTATTAGAGCCAGAGGTGGTATGTTTCATACCTTCCATCCTCCATCACCTGTATAGCGAGTGATGTGCCCAACTCTCATTGTAAAAACATGTAAGTAGAAATGGAGGTTGATATAATTTCAGTAATTCACTTCCAGGGTGGAAAACAAGTTGATTGTTATGCAGGGATATAAATGCAATGCAGTGCTGTCATACTACATGTATACAAGTGCTTGATTATGCGCAATAGTAGCATCTGAATTTCTCCCATTTGAAGCACATTATAAAATTGTTTATAAACACTTGGTTGTGATAGAGAAAATCTATATGGAAGAAGTCAGTGAAGGTAATATGTGCCATTGAGCAGTATTATAAAATTATTAAAATAATATCCAGAGGTTTTTGTATGTTACATGTAATTATACTTGAGCATTTATTGTGGTTGTGCATGTTCATTAGTGATAAATTCTAGCTGAGACAGAACCTGCTCCAAGTGCAAAATAAAATATGATTATGTTCATCTGTGTAATATCTATGCTAGAATTTACAATCTTGTTAATTCTGATCCTTTCCCATTTGCCGAAGATACAAGCATTGTTCTGCTGTACCTGTCTGCCATCAGCAACTCTTTGAATGTCTTTTATATTGCTAAACCACAAAACATGCCTGTAAGCATTGTTCAACAGATATTCTGAGGGAAGTAGCCTTATTTACATCTTCATGGGAACCCAGTCCTCTCTCTGTTTTGGAAACATTACCTTCATTCTTATAGTGCTTATCTAGTTTTTCTTTAGGCATCATTTACTGACAAAGTTTTTTATACTTTTGGTGTATTATTGATGTGTTCCATTTAATACCTAGCATTTTTGTGGGCTGATTTCAATACATATAGGCCATAATTTATCCTTGCGGTGCATTTTCTGAAATAGAAATGCTGAAGAGTTGAAGATTTGTAATTTGGTATTGTAATGATAACATTCCAGTAACCAGACTATGTTAATTCACAGACTGTAATGTTGCTTCAATCAAGCATAATGTACTATCCACAGCACTAGAGGATGCTTCCAGTCTATAGAAGTGTTATGCAGTGTACATGCAATGGTAACCTTTGTGCTCCAATTTAGTTGTCACATTTAGTAAGTTCCAGCTGTTGACATATATGCTATTTTTCTTTCCTCCTGTCTTCCTCAAAAATGTTTTAGGTAGAAGAGCTGATGATGGCCATGGAGAAGGTTAAGCAGGAGCTGGAGTCAATGAAAGCAAAATTGTCCTCTACACAACAGTCTTTGGCTGAGAAGGAAACCCATTTGACCAACCTACGAGCTGAAAGAAGGAAACATTTGGAGGAAGTCCTGGAGATGAAGTAAGTGTTTCTTCTCATTATTTGTAGCCATGTTTTATTGATACCTCAGAATTCTCCTCTGACACCTGGTGGTCTAAAGATAACCGCTGTATGACTATGTCTCTGTAGATAGCAGCTACATATCTAATCAGTCAAGCCTTCAGAAGTGACTTCTGACCAGGGATTACCTACCTTACTTTCACTCTTCTGTTAGAGCTCAAAAACATTTCTTCCTTCGGATCATTTGTAGTAGACTACTACTATTTGCATAATAGCATCTTCAAAGACCCTAAAACTCAATTATTTTGTGTGTCTTAGGAATTTTGCTTTGAGTAGCCTATAATGCACTTTAAGGTAAGACACAAGTAAGTCATTGTAACAAATGACAAAACGGAACAAGGGAAGAGATCAACATAATGTCAGGTAGTTGTAATGCTAAAATCAGACTGCAGATGTCTGGTCTGCTAAAGTATTTTTCAAACTCATGCGGATGATTCATTAGCACTGGAACAGAGTTTGAAGTACTCTATCAGTTGGGCTTCTCTTGTCATCTTTACATAAGGAGGCCTGAATAAAACCAAGCTTTGAGGAGGTGGAGAGAAGTGAGGAATTAGACTTCTAAGGCTTAAATACTTCCTAATTTCTGACCGTGCATTATAGATAAATAGTTATCCTCAGTTTAGGGAGACATGCATCCATTTAGTGCAATGATGGATAGTGCTGCCAGCAGTTCATTACAAATGCTTTCAGTTGTTTAGCCAGCCCTGAAGAGAAGGAACGTTTTTATTGGCAGGACCAGCAGTGGTTCCTCCACTGTGGTTTTGTGACCTATTATTTATTTATTTTACTTTTCTACATGAGCTCCTCTCCTCTCTCCTCTGCTCTCCTCTCTCCCTTCTCTCCCCTCTCTCCTCTCCATGAAAGGATAGAAAAACAGCTGTTACAAAATGGAAAGAGAGGTGGATTAGATCTTGAAATTCTAACTTAGGACTGCTGTATAAAGTGGTCCAAACCTCCCCAGCTTCATATTCAGCTACAAGAGTCTGATCTAGACCTGGCATAAGGACGTTGGAAGACTGCAGTACTTAAAAGCCACACTTTTTATTTTTAATAAAAAATTCTCTTGAGCTATAAATTTGACTGCCTTGAGAGTTGGTGTATTGGGGGATGGGAAGAATAGTTCTTAAGGTGATGTGGGAATCCAAAGCAACTGGAGATATATCCCATATCCAATCACTTGGCAGTACTTTCTTCAGCCAAACTGCTCTGCCAAGCCTTCTCGTTAAAATATACACGTAGTGTACAGTATATCCTGAAATGTATTTGGAATTGTGTGGCTCTAGAGCCTTTAATATAACTGCTCCCTTCTTTTAAATTATGACCTCTCTTAGCTGAGTAAGTTATTGTTGGAAAGTTGTTGTACTGAAATGTAGTATCAGGAACTGCATAAACTGGTAGATCCATTGTACCTCATAAGGAAGAAGAATACTGGAGAGAATGGTAATGCTGTCAGCACATGGAGAAAAAGATGGAAAAAACATTACGTTTGTATAGTTAACTAGCTGAGCATGTTTTAGTCAGAGCTGGTCTGTCTTAAAGCTTTCTAAAGCTGCCAAAGGCATCCAAACTTCAAAAACTCACCCTCACCATGAGGCTGTGTTGCAAACAAGTCTCTACTGAGGACTCCCAGTCAATTAAATGTCTTATATTTATATAAAGAAACTCTGGTATATTCTTTGTAGCCCTACTTTCCCAGCCAATGCCTTTTATGTAAAGCACTCTTCTCATCTGTTTTCTAGTTTTGCAAAAAGTTTCTAATGTTAAAATGTCCCCTACTATTTCAACTCAAAAAATAACAGTAATTGAAAGAGTGGTCAATTTTGCGAAGCAATTAGCTGGTTTTGGTATCCTTAACTGAAAGCAATAGCTGTTGTACAGATACTGTTCAAAGATGCGGTAAAGCTATATTGTTTCCCAAGTTTTAGGGCATACTTCACTGGGAAAAGTTGGAGGTGCTCGAAAGCAGCACTGGTTAAATCTGAGATTTGTTAAGAGGTGTAAGTTTAACAGCCTGGGCCCTGCACTCAGGTAGTGGGGAAGGGGAGCATACAAGAAAAAAAATTTAGGAAATGCTACTTTAGGAGATTCTAGATATGGACTGAAAGAAAGTGTTAAAGCAACAAGAGGACTCCAGAAATTTACCTCTGGGTTTTAATAGGAAGTTGTTAGATCGTACGTTAATGAAAATATATATATTTAAAATACTGTTTCTTAGAGTAGAACTTGCGTTTACTACTGACTCTGTAACCCTGAGAAGATCATTTCACACTCCTTAGGGAGTGCTGTGGCACTAGAATAGCACAAGTGTGAATTATTCCAAGTAAGAAGTTTCATTCCTTAAAGCAAAACTATGTATTTTGAAGCCCTCTTCCTTTAAGTCTAATATTTTCATTTTCTTTAAAAAAACCCTTTGTTGTAAATAATTATGAGAGGGGTAGATAATGGTCTCTCTATTTATATCACCAAACATGATCTACTGTAAAAAAAATACTAGTGAACTGCTAGGATTTTTGTTTTGTTATGTTTTCTTTAAGAAGTTCTAATGTTTCCATCATTCACAGCAAATCTTTTAAATTAGGCAGGAATAAAGTGCTGTCTACAGAGAAATCTCTGTTCTTTGTCCCATAAAAACCTGCTTAGGCTGAGCTGAGTTATAAACTGTTGAAAATCACCAGTTTTCCTTTCCCTTTTTTTTCTCCTGGTGTTGTCAGCAAATTTTGGCAGTGTGTGAAAATAACCGAGCACAAACAGTCTAATCTGGGGCCGAGCTCATGCAATTGCCAGAACTGTAGCAGCGGACACTGCACTTACAGGGAAGGGGAACAGACACTGTGTCTGCATGTAGAGAAGGGATTTTTTATTATTTTTTTTTTGGACTAGGCAGGCCTTTTGTTATGGTCAGAAGGACCAGAAGATTCTTCCTAGTCATCTGCTTCAGGGTTGAAAAGTCCCAGTTGGAGCATTTCTCAATCTGTTCTTTCAGACCTGGAAAACTGTCCAACAGCCCTTTCCTGAATTATGCCTTCTCTTGCTAATTGCAATTGCTGCTAGCCATATAATTCAAGGGATGCAGACTTACATAACGTAGTGGGTGCTTCAGACTTGAATCCTTCATCCTGCTGGCATATAACAGAAAGATTATTACTTCTCCAAGAATTATTTACTATCCTCTTTTTTCTTTAAAAAAAATCAAGGATATTACAGATGAATGAATTGTTATCATGGAATGCAATTTATGTTTCAAAATCAAGCTGTCAAAAATGTCTTTTGATTTCTTATGTGACTTTACATGAGTGGTCTTTTGAATATTTATCACAGTAGTCTATAATTACATAAATGCATCTCACAGATAGTGTTTCAGTTGATACAGAGTGTAGGCGGCGAGCAGAGATGAACCAGGCCTGTGTAGTTTAATGATGCTGCTTATTGTATTCCTTTCTTATTTCACCTTGGAGTTGGAAGGCCTGCTGAGCACTACACAAGGGCTACTATTAAAAATAAGATGCCAACCTAGCAGTGCTATGCGGGAAGACTGCTCATCCTTATCTCTGCTACAGTTTTCCTGCATTATATACAAGTCATTTAAAAATATTTGGTAGGTGGTTGATAAGTCCACGTCTTCATTTTCTGGCTATCAGATAAGAAAAAGACAAACTCATGCACACAAACGCTCACAACTGAAAATGAAGTCAATGGAAGCTAAGGTTGGTTGTCTTCTGAAAAGTTCATCCTCTCAGCAATAAAACAGTGTTGTCTGGAGGTATGAAGTTGAAATTGAAAGTAGTCCAAAAGAAATTGATTAGTTGGCACGTAGATTATTTGCCAGAAAAGTACTATCAGTTGATTCAAAATGTGGTGCGAAGTAATTTCAAATGCAGCAAACAGTTTAACCAAACAAAAATACTTGGGGTTATGTGCACCCATAGTGAACAGAAGCAGCCAAAAAAAAAGTATCAATGACTATCCAATGATAACATGATAGTTCATCAGAAATTATCTTCTTGGAAATTAAAGATTATTTTTTTTATGATCATTAGAGAAATTATGGTTTATGCCTATGGTTTAACAGCAGTTCTCCAGAGGGGGAGTGATTTCTAGTTGCAGAAGTACATGTATGTTTTATGTGTATAAACAGTTTTCCCTGTAGTTTGAAGTCACTTGGCATTTGTTGTCAGTGGTACAAAGCAGTAATATGTTAACCTTGCACCTGCAAGCTCTGGCTTTCCAGGTCCAACACAAACTCTTCATCATATTGAACTGGGTGATGGGCCACTTGGTATATCAGGCCATCATGCAATTGCAGGAATGGTACCAAGACACCTCCTGTAATTACTTTGTGTGAAATCAAATAAGCTAAAATCCCACAGGGGGCACTCCGTGTCTGTAGGATTTACTGTTTGGCACAAAGCTGAACAAGTGCATCTGCATCAGTCCCTTTTTTTCTTCTGTAAGATTAGATTTAATTTTTTTTCTTTAAAATGTCTTTTTCAGGGCACACAGTGAAAATGAACACAATGATATCTTATTACCATTGTTTTGTCCGGTTTTAATTTTCAAGCATAAAATATATAATTATATATGTTTATTTTAATTATATGTAGTCACCCAGTTAGATTTTGACATTTAAGTTATAAAAAGTTCAGTTGCAGTAGTCTGCAATGTAAAAAACTATCCATTTCTAATTACTGGACAATGCAGGCATTACATTTAAATAATTGGAAATAAACTGACCTTGGAACTGCTGTTAATCTCCAAGTGAATCACACAGAATCTGATAGAAAAGCTGAAATACAGTGTGTAGATATATTGTGTGTCTTTTGAGGCTAAAGATTATTGAAAGACTAGAATTTTATTTTTTTTTAACTCCGCAGTTCTCCTCACTGTAATGAAACATTAGGCTTTTCATAGATGTAATGGTAGATCGTGGTTACCTTCAAATTTGGTGGCTTCTGCTATTCTTTTTTTAATTCAGGTGAAAGCTTGAGAGAAAACATAAGCTCTTTGGCACTTTGTCTCTCTTGGCAATTAAGGAACGAAGCCTGTTCCCCTTTTTGTCCTCCTGCATTGTCGATGAACCTTGAGTGCTCTGAGATGCTCACTGTTGTGGCAGCATTAGAGGCAGCCTGCCGCTTCGTTTTCAGTGCCACTGATACTTGATGTCCTGAGTCATGGAAATAAGCAGAAAAGCTTAACCTGTTTATGGGCAGTGGTACAAAACTGGTCAGTCAAACGATTCACGTAGGTGAGAGAGCTTGAATCTCAAAGTTTCACAGAAAGATAAACTGCAAAGCAAAGAAGTGAACCGTTAGCAAAACCTACGTAAATGAGGTGCCCATACAAGCTCACACAGAATTAGATTGTTGTCGTTTACTCTGTTTAAGTATTTGAAGTTATATTTATCTTTTGTAACTGGTTTGGTTTTACTCTTCACCTTCCCCAAAAACTTTTCCTTCTCTGGCTTTTTCTGCTACTCAAATCTTGACATGATATGTCACAGTCCCATTCTGTCTTGATAAAACCTCCGTATCTCATTTTATCTTGAGTTCTATGGTCCCCAAGAACAGTCTTGTAGAGAGAAAGTACTGTACTATCTTAATGAGCCATGACAGGCCTGGAAGCAAGACCAACTGCTGAAAAGTACACCAGGTGGTGTTAAAGGGGTTTGTTCCACTTGGTAATTTCTAAGGCTATTAATGTGTAGAGAGGAGTTGGGAAAAGGAGGTCCAGCCATTAACTTCCTGAGAATTTAGCTACACTGTGCTCTTGTTTCCATGCCATTCCATGGGAGATTTTTTTTTTTTCTTCTGGATATGTTTTCTGGGGACTGCGTTTAATGTAAGTGATCCCTTCGGTCATTCTTGGAACTTAATTTCTGGATGGTGCAAGGAAATTAGGCCTCTTTCAAGTGAGAATGTGAAAAACGTGTTATGAATGCACAGGTTTTGTTGTGTTTTTCTTTTCTATTAATAGATTTCAGCATTCTTACAGAAATTGCCACGAAAGATCTCATCAGTAGAGATCTTGGCATACATACACAGAGTACTAAAATGTTTAGGCTTGCACAATCCAAACCCTAGTGAATGAATAACCTTTTTGTCTTAGTTTGCTAGTTCATTATTGAAAATACATTTAGAGAGCAGGTGCACCACAGGATAATGTCTTGGAAGTCATTAGTGCCCCATCTTCTTTACTGCCCAAGGGGCGTTGCTTTGGGAAAAGTTTGTCTTTACCATAACCTGCATATTGTGCATATCATCTTATCTAAACGAATAACAAGAATGATGCTTTTTTTTTTTTTCTGTAATTACTCTGCTAACCCAGTGTTAAACTGGAAGAGGAAGGGAGAGAGGGACGGTTTTATTTTGACTAATGTATAAAACACATTGCTTGTCAGATAACTCTAAGGTTACCAATATACTGCCTTCTGTTAGCTGATTCTGCATGCCTTTTCCAATACAAAACACTGTTGTTCTAGTGTATTCTAACATACGCTTTGTGTAATTAAATACATTCAGAAGTTCTGTCAGAAGTAAAAGTTTATCTATTCAAGAGAACCTTGGATGTATGAATCCTTCACTCCAATTATTTCTAGAACAACACTGACAAAAATAGATTCCCAGGTCTTCAGCATGCCTTTTTTATTGTTTCGATATACTTATAGAGACAACAAACATAATTACCGCTATGATTTTTGTTTTAAAATACACAGCAGTGTTTTGGCTCAGGATTGGTAGCAATAGTACATTTCCTATGCCAGCTATTTCAGCTGCATCAGTGATTCCTGTCGCCATCCCTAATCCAGCTATAAGATTCTGGGGCTTCCAGGGGTGTTACTGAGCTAAACCAAATCAGGCACTTTTTATTTTCTGTTAAAGTCAAAAGAACCGTGAGTTCCTTAGGGTGCTTTTTCCTCTTTTAGAAATGTGCACTGTAAATAGTGATGTATATAAATCAACTCTGTGAGCACTACATATTTCATTAAATACAGTCAAGTTGTGGGTTAATAGAAGTTCCAAGTGAAAATATTATGGTATCTCATTGCATATATTGTAGATTTAATGTAGTGTGAACAATAGTAGCTTTGAGCCACTGTAAATCCCATCCGGACATCGTCAACATAGTTCAAAATACAAGGAGGGAAATCTCAAAGGTTAGATGTGCTCATATGGCCACTGTGCATATGCGAGTCATTCTTTTATTGTTTTTAAATAACAGTGTAGCTTTGCGGGGTGTAAGTAAGGCAAAGTCTAACTTCAGACTATTTTCTGGAGCCAACCAGAAATTCTTTTTTTTTTTTTTTTTGAAAGTCAGGTCAATTTGCTTTAATTACAGAAATAACCTCTGAAGCAAGTAATTGCTTCCCTGCAATCCTGGAGGACAACAAGTGGGAGTTGTGTAAAGAAAAATTGGAGAAATTAGTCAAGTCATTGGCAGGCACTACAATCTTTGTCTTTATACTGTATTGAAATATTCAGTATATCTTTTTGTTTTCTTCCCTTCCCCAACGATACTTCTGGGCAAAATAAAAAACACCATCTGCAAGTCTATGGAATTTCTGAGAAAACTCCATAGTGAGAGGATCTGGGAGTTGTTGGGTTTTCTGGGGGTATCTTGTGTGCAGTGCAAGTGACTACATGTAACAGAAGTTAAAAACATAATAATTGACCAGAACTGTTCATTAGAAATCCTAAAAGATGACAAAAAGCACCCTAAAAGTGTATAATGCTGTCATTGCTATTGAGTCTCTTCTCCCCAGTCCAATATCTAGTGTTACAGTTTATGCAGATTACAGGATCAAGAGAACTATCTTTCCTGGTACTTGGAGCTAGTAGGTATAGGATTGTTGGGCAGACTGAAAAATTATTTGACAAATTGTCATATTGAGTGTTCCCTAAAGCCCCTTTTATAGGGGTTCCTCAAGGACTAAATAGATAAGGCTCTGTAGCTTTCAGTAAACCTGTAGGTTTTTTTCAGTCTGCTAGCATTTTACAGCTTTAAAATTGGTATCAGGAAAACATTGAAAACTAAAGGATCACACTAGTTCATTTCCACTATGTAATCTAGGAATCAAACTTTGCATATGAGGTTAAACTAAATGATGTAACAGGTATTTGCTATACAATTTAAGAATCAACTAGTTTGATCATTTAGTTTAATTTCATGAATAAAGATTTAAGGCCACTGATGTGGCCTTTTCACTGTTGTGAAAAGATGACTACGGCAAGTAGCTTTGAGCAGCCAAGAATTTCATCAGCCTGCCTTCAGTTCTTAGAAGGTTATTGAAGTAAATGATCAAAAATATTATTTTTAAATGCTTACACAATAGCGAAGTGTTAAGTAACAGATAACCTGAATTTGTTGAGACTAAATCATGACAAATCAACTAGATGTCCCCATATGCCAAGTCGTAGTTTTGGTAATACAGTAGATGTGGTTATGTTTTGATCTCAGGAGGATTTCTGTTACTGTCTCACAGAACTGTCTCATCAACAAAGTAGGATTAGATTCCTGATTAAACCACTATAAAGTGAATAAGCAGGTAGCTGGAAAAGAATAATTGGTAGTTCATTGTCAAAACAGAAACTTGTATTGTGTGGTTTCCTTAGAGCTCTGTCCCAAGTCTGCCACCGTTCAAAATGTCCGTTAATGAAGTGGCTGTCAAGCCAAAGGGTATGTATGACCAAGGGGGTTGTTCAGGCATTTCAGAGAACAAGATGGGAATTCAAAATTATTTTGATAAGGTGAAGAGGGGTTCTAGGGAGGCTGTAGAATACTGTTCCCTGGCAGTTTTTACGGACAAATTATAACCAATATATCACAAATAGCTTAAATATCGTTGAACATGCTTTGGGAGTAGACTAGATGAAACTGAGGATAGAGAGGGTATTATCTTGCAGTTCTTGTGATTCTTCAGCACAGATCATATACTTCCCTTAATTAATGTCTGTAAGAACCAAAAAATGTATCTTCTAAAAAAATATATATATATATTATATGCTATGAGCTTGTTCTACATATTATGTGGGCTCGGTTCTCTCTGTTAATACTGACTTTGACTTGCAGATGCAATTTCTAAAGAGAAATTTTGCTTGTAGGTAATCCATTTTGAGTATTCTCCATGCAAAGGAAACCTTTTTTTTTAATTGAAAGAAGTAAACATCATTGAATTTGTTGGTTCAAGGTAGCTGTAAAAATCTTGTTGCCTTTCAAGCCCTCAGGCAGGAAATCTGAAAGGGTTAGGTCTGTTTAAGTTATAAAGAATGCCAAGGCTGTCTTCTGATATTTAGAGAAAGCCTTTATGACTCCAGCTAGCCACATTTTCTTCAAAAATATTAATAATGCAACTATTAATTATAGCATTTTGCAGTTTAGTTCTTTTCATTGAAGGATTTTACATGTCAAAGCCTTCCTTTTTATAAAAACAGAAATACTATTGTTGTTCCTCAAAGCAGTAAATGCCCACAGAACTGCAGTGATGTCAGGAATTAAAATCTGAAGACAGTAGGTTTGTAGGTTTTTAAATATCTTAATGTTTGAGACACAAATGTTTAATAGGAAATGTTGCACACGTAAAATACATACTTCTTCATTTATTTCTCTCTTCTAGCATGTTCTCATATATATCCTTTCTACCTCCTCATTTTTTATTGTATGTCTATACCTAAAATTGAGTATGCTTATCTTACCATTTTAGTGCTCTAATTGGAGAGAAGCAATCTGTTCTCTTTTGCTAAGCTGATCTTCAGATTTGTCTTGCTTACTGATTTCCCATTGTTAGGGAGGGCTTTGGTTTGGAGTTTGAAAAACTAGATGAATTTAGCAGTATGTTAATTTAAACCAAAACCAAATACATTTTTGCTTTGCCTTGAAAAATATGAAGCTGGCTTTGGACTACAATTTCATAGGTTTTGTGACAAATGAGGCATGAAACAAATTGGCAAACCCACAATGTCCAAAGTACAGTGGTACAGTGTGCTCTCTAGTTCCCAGCCCTAAAGATCTCAGCAAAGGTCACAAATTAAATGGAATCAAAATTAATCAACGCTACAATCAAAATACAATTATTAAGGCATTCGTTTACTACAAAGAAGCAGTTGTGAAAGAGGTACTGGAGCAAGTTCTTTTGTGCACTAAGGGAAAATCAACAGCAAGGTGTCAAACAGAAAAATGAAGCCCTGCAGGTGAACCTGTCTTTGGAGCCAAAAGAAACCAGCACTTACGCCGAAATGCAAGTAAACTGTTGGAGAATGGAAAGGGTGTTTGGTGCTGAGCTGCAGAGGGTGTCAACGTGGTGTTTGGCCCAGAGAGAAGCAGCCTGTGGATTAGAGTCAATGTTAATCAAGTAGCTACATAGTCGTACACGGCCACTTCAAGCAACCTCTCACCAAGGCTTCGCTCCAGTGGTCTCAGCTGCTGTAGCCTTTGCCTCCTTTGCAACACAGAGCATGGGAGTAGCAGTTCCTCTGTGTGGGAAGTGGAAAAGTACAGTCAGGGATGCCTAGGGAAACCCTAGCTGACTACGTACTTCTTGATACTTTTTATGCCTTCATTTTGGGGAAACTCATTTTGAGTGCTCCAGATGACTTTGTGATGCGTGTGGATGCATTGCCATTGTCTCAAGTAGACTATTCATACAAATGCTGAATTTCTTGTTCCATTTTATGGACAAATATGCTCTCAATGCAACTTAAATATAATGAAGTATAAGAAATTCTTCTTTTGTTACCTGTTTCTGAAACAGAACTTGTAGACCTTTATTGAAAATAGTTTGACGGATAGAAATTACACTGGGCAACGATCTGGTTTTCATCTAAATGATATTGATAACAAAAAAGCTTTATTCCCATACACAGGAGACCCATTATCTTTTAATAGATCTCTGTTCTGGTTTTATTTTCTGGTTTACCAACTGATAAAATAGGAATATGGAATTAATATGTAAAAAGTGTGGTAAGATATGCTTTATTCACACCAATGAGTCCTAATAATGAAATGCATGCTTTTTACCATACTCATAGCCTAGCCCGATTGCTGTTATACTTCTTCCTGGTGCAGAAAATCACATGTGCAATGTGCATATATCACTTGTTTCATTTGACCTGTCCAGAGTATGGGTCATTTTAATTTTATAAATAAGTATAGTTAATTTTCTGATAGGCTCTATAAGTTTCTTAGCAGATGAATAATTTAATGATAATTTAATGTATTTGCAAGGTAGGAATACCTGTTTAATAACTGTCAGGTTATAGTATGAGGCATGGAATAAAACCTTCAACTCTGAAAGAAGAGTTGTTCTACTCCCTATTCCCACTGCCAAGTCATTTTTGAAGCAATTGTACCTAAATCAACAGAACCTTTGCCTCATAAGTTTCTTGTCAGGAAATGCCTGCTTGGAAAAGATGGAAAATTTGACTCATGACCAACAGTCACAGATTTCCAGTTAAATTCTCATCCTCATTCTATATACTGATATGGCAGGTCTGGAACATTCATTGTGAAGGACAAAATCTTATCTTTTTCGGTTGCTCTATTTCCAAGGAAAACCTACAAGTCTTAGAAAAAGTCTTTTAAAAATATTAACTGAGGAAGTGACGACGACAACAGCAACAACAAAAAAAAAATCACATTCCTTTTTGCAATTCATGCACTGCGTTTGCACATTTTTCTAGTTTATGTCTTAACTATGTGTTTTGATTTGAGGTGAGAGGATAGTCTAGCGGAAGTATTTCATTACCTAACTTCTCATCTCTTCCAGCTGAACTTGATGGCATTCTGCTGGGACTTGGAAATACACACCTAAACCTTTAATGAACAGAAGTTTGCTGACCAAAATGTGAAATGATAACTTGTCTCAATATGACCTTAAAATACTTCTAGGAATAGATTTATTTTTTTTAATTATGCAGCCTTCTATAATTTCAGTCTATGCTGTGGCATTCAGTTTGATTATGATACTTCACATTATATAGCACTTTCCATCTGTGAATGTTAAAGCAGTTACAAATGCCATGTTAATTCTCAAAATACTCCTCTGAAAAAAAAAAAATATCAGTATTTATCTTATTTATGAATAAGGAAAACTCAGCATAGAAAAATTTAAGTGGCATGAGAAATCATCTGATTTTCTTGTAGCAGAGTGACTTCCAGGCCACACTCAAGTCCTTCAGCTGTATCTTGCACTGCAGTGTAAGATTTCATTTGCTAGGAAATGAGATTTTTTTTCTGGTACAGATACAGTTTATATTCCATTGCAAAGGACTAAAAGACAATTATCAAAGTATTATTTAAAGAACAATATTCAAATTAGTTTTCTTGTTCATGATAGGAAATTATTTTGAATAGGACGAAGAGATACACATGTAGGCTCTTTCCCATGTTCTCTGTTCCTCAAGGCTGGCCTTCAGAATCTTGTTCTCTGCCTACCAATGACCACTTCTGATTTAGGTTTAACTACACGAAACATTTATCAAGACTTCCACCATTCTACATGCAAGATATACATTGGATAAGAAAGGAGCTCATTTCTAGCTCTGAGACACTTGCTGTTTCATTGTTGGTTCTATGGAGAACAGCATTGTGCTGTCTGAACCTAGGTGTCTGTTGCCGTTTCAGGTGCACTAGATTATCCCACTGGGCCTCCAAGTGCCTCTTCAGAAAGGCATGGATTCTTCTGACCTCTCATGAGTCTCTTGTATCCTAGGACAGCTAATGTGGCATTAGATAGCACTATTTGGGCAATGGAACCCCAGAACAGGCACCAAGAACAACTTTAATCATCACAATTCCTATCAACATTGGCTAGAGAGACAAGACTACAGTCTGATCAGACAGCTTCTCAGCACTAACACAGGTCATCTTGAAGTGATGTCGAATGTATTGATATCCCCAGATTTGACATCATAAATATATTCTGTGCTGCAAGACTTCATAGTTTCCGTTAAACTTCCAACATCTCTTTTGGCACCTCTAAGAAGTCACGTTCTCAGTCAAGGTCCTCCACTTCTTATTCAGGAAGAAACTTCTCAGGCTCATGGGGATTATGAGTGATTGTTCTCATGACACTTCAGATCACATACTTTCCTAAAAGCTTTGGAATGATTAGTTCCAAAACACTTTCAGTCAAGCCATGTCCACACCATAGGTTATTCATAATCACAGAAGTTGAAGAGGTCTTTTAATGGAAGTGCTTCTTTTTCATATTGTGGAAGAGTAATTTATTCCTAAAACATTGCTAGTAGCTGACTTTCAACTTTCACCTTCTACTTTGAGGTTACTACAGTATGTCTGATGGTTCTTTCAATGACTGAACTACATTACTTTTTTAAAAAATTTATATTGTTCTTATGCAATTTAAGTTATTATTTAACAAAGAATAGTAGATTCTCAATGTCATTCTAACATTTTCTGCTTTTGCTAGATAACTACTCTGCTTGATTATCTTCTTTCCAGTGAAAGTTCACAGAATTACAAGTCACATGCAGACATATTTTCTCACCCTATTTCACAGTTACAATAATAAGCTCATCAATGTTTTTTGTCTTTTTGACTGTTACCCTAGTCACACTTAAGAAAAAGCTGGCTTTGAATATTTTTTTTCTGTAGTTACAAAACTCTAGTTGTCCTTAAAGGTAGCCCGGAAGTGAGTTCTGGTTTCATTGGACCATTGCTGAAAGAGTCTTTCTCCTGCTGCACAAGCTCACCCAGCTTGCTGGCTGTGCCATTATTACAGAAGAACCTTCCAATCCTGCTAATTTTGGTCAGTGTTATGGAAGGCTTTTAAAGCTAAGGCGCAAAGTTATGAATTTTATCAAATGATATGTGGAAAGCTAGTTTTATGAATGAAGATGTGCACTAAACATAGTGTGTTACTGAATAAATGGATTGTTACAATTTATATTCCTCATTTAACAACTTTTAAAGTTGTGATTATATAAGTAAATTAAAATCTTACAGAGATATATGCTGCAGTTTGAATGCATGGCTTATAATTGAAAAATTACAATACTAAGAAAAGGACACAATTTTCTTATTGATGGTGCAGGGGCAGTGTGGTCTTTATACTGTTTAATCAAGAGTATTTCTAGAAGTGGGGAAATTAGTTTGCTTTTTTAAAAAAACCCTTCCTTTTCCATATCATGCCTATCAACCTCTGTTGGGTTCAGGAAACTGGTTTCAGTTAGACCCTTAGGTAAACAGGAGATATTGTTTACATCGTGCAAGACAAGATGCTATCTTGAGTTTTCAGTTCCTCTTCTTTATTATCTTGTTCCTTGCATCAGGATTTCATATACATGTAGAAAAGATACAAAAGAGAAAGTATCTGCAATCACACAGCTAAGACTTTTGAGATTAAAAAGCAGCCTGATTGAGAGAAGGATGATTAAGCTGTGTTGATGCTCCTAATGCTTCATGCCATGTGCTGATCTGTATTCAGAGCCACCAGGTAGAGGTGATGTAGGTTTCTCTGTGCTGTGCACCTGTCAGCCAGTAAGGGTATGGCCTGGTCCATTCACAAACTTGCTTCTGAATTTTTCCTATGCTCAGACTTTTTGTTTTTACAAATACACTCTCATTTTTTTACTGCTCTTTGAACTTGTTCCTATTTGGCTTTTCTTTTTTTATATAACTAAGATGCTCCAGAACAGCAAAGCTGTAGTCCCAATTCCTCCTTTATGCTATATCTGACACTCATGAAACTCCACTGAACTAATTCGGCACACTAACCTAGCAAAAATATGTTCACGTTTTTGTGAAGTTAGTTTTCTGCTGGCTTAGTGCACTGAAATGGCAATCCATGGTTAGGTAAGTCTCAGACAACAGAAGGTGCGGTTTGAAACTTATGTCCTTGGAAAGAAAAGACTGTGACAGCAAGCTGTTAGATTGGCTTGAACTGCACTTCAGCTGCAAAACAAAAAGCCACCCTTGCATGGAGTGCCTGCTGGTATTCATTCCTAGCTTGTGTAATGTGATGAGATCCTTGTGATGAGATTTTAATGTTTAATAATCTTCTCCTGCTTCATGATCCCTTCCTCTACTGCTTTCTCCTCTTCTCCAGAAGGTCTGTCCTACTCTTGACCTGATAGGCCTGCTGCCTTTGGCCAGCTGCCTCCCTTATCAGCCATGTATTGGAGATGGAGTGGTGTTTTCTGTTAAGGATCTGAGCTGCAACAGTTGGGTCTCTTCCTCATTCTGCATCTGTCAGTCATTCCTTGTTCTGAGTTGAGTGGGTTGATTAGACTGATTAAAGTAGGTGTCTGGATTGAGAGGGTTAAAGAGCATCCATCTGTTCTGGATTTACTGCTGCTTCAGTGGAGGCAGGAAGGCCAGGAATTAGTGAGTGGCTTAGTCCCTTCTCACTGCTGGCAGCTGACAGGAGCACTGATGAGGTGATAATGAACTAAAAAGTCTGCCCTGTTGGCTGGGTGGGAAAGGGACCCAGACAGTGGGCAAGTCTCACCCCCGTTCTTGGCAAGATTTTCACGTTTTAATAGACTCCATCTAAAGCAAAATTAACAGGTATATTTCCTGGATGAATTTCAGTAATGTAAGTTATCACCAGCAGATACGAAAGAAATATGTAATGTGTTACCTGCAGCATGGCAGCTCTGTAGGGTTCAGGCACCAGACAGCCCAATCAAACAGGAGCAATGGCAGAAACAGGAATATTTATCAAATACAAAATAAAATGTAACCGCTTTTAAAATACCATCAGAAGTTCTGCAGGAGATAAGTCTTCCATTTTAGTTCTGACTTTTGGTGGCACTTATTAACATTTCTTGACCCTAATAATTAATCCTTAAAATATTCACATTCGGATTTGCGGATACATCCTAAAGGAGTTGTTTTGTGCTTTCCCTCATTGCTTTAGGTGCTGCAAACCATTATTTTTCTTACTGCTTCTTTAAACCTCTGTCTTTCATCAGAACATATTCCAGATTCCCTGTAAACTCACAATATTTTACTTTTGACACAAATCCAGCTGATGCCAAGCATGAGTGTTCATTATGTGTATATGCTAACACAGTATGAATATACTAGGATATCGAGGTGTAAGAAGTACTTTAAGCCAGTTGGATAGCTGAGGAATACAATGTAGGCACTCAGTGGGCTTCTTAAATTAACATATGGTGTTCTTCTCAACTTACTTGTTGCTGACAGACTTAATAAAGGTTCAAGATTTTACAGGCCTTTAATTTGTAAAGAGTCTACAGAGAGTAAGAATATGAAATCTCTTAGTAGGAGTTTGTCTTTTTCTGAGAAGACAATGATAAGTTTTGCAAGCTGGGTTAGAAACTGTTTATTCTGTAGTCAAAGTGTTTGGAAGGCAACTTCATTCATAGAGGATAAACCTCTCTGACCTTTATGCAGAACATTGAGGGGGTTGCATACAGGGAAGATCATGACCCCAGAGTCTCCGGTGGCTGTTTGATTGAAACCTTGTGTTTCGAGAAATAAATGTTTAAGAACACTTCCTTATAAGACCTGGGCTGCATACACAGACTTTTTTAATAGCATTTTAACTATTTTGGTAAAAGGTGTTTCTTCCCCTACCCCCCTTCTGGTCCTAACAGAAAGGGCTAACTCAGCACAATCATTAGTGTGACCCTTACACTGAATGCAATTTTGTCATTATAAATATGACTTAAATTGATATAGCTTCTTTTCCTAAGCCCATAGGCCCAAATTGTCTCTGCATAAGTATGTCTATATGACTATAACAATGTCTGTATTCATTGGGCTGCATATGTTAACTGCAGTGATATGTTTTGTAGGTACAAGCCAGTCCAAAAAGGAAAAACTTCAACCTTGAGAAAAGACAACAGCTCTAATGGGTGGGATTGGATGTGAGGCATGTTTGGAAACATGTAAAGACATTCTAAAAACTGTATTTGCTTGTTTAATTGTCAGCAGTCAGACAGATTGAAGCAAATATTTTCATACAATTTATCTGATGTCTCTATATGCCCCTCCACTCACAGGAAGAAATTCAGGAATTTCAGAAATTCTTACTTCATCAGCTTTGTTCACATAGACCTTTAGCAATGTTAGGAAAACGTGGGGATGCAAATAGTCCTGCTTATACAAAACAACTAACCACTTCTGGATTAGATCTATCCTTTCTTAATTGGTGAACTATTCTTAGCTATACCAGTGCACATCATATGGGATGCAGTCATGGCTCTAACAACTTTCATCGCTACGGAAGGAATGCCTCTTTTCGTGATGCCTCATTTCTAACATGAGTGTTGTGATTCAAAAGAGGAAGGAATTGGTTTTAACCTGATACATTTGGAAGAGGTAGCAAGGACTTAGCATCATAGGCTGTTATTTATGACTAGCAAAAACCAGTCCCTTTTATGCACATTATGGTTGTAGTTCATAGTTTTCAAATTAATTAAAATTAATATATCTGATTTTTCATTGCTTTATTTTGGAGGGGCAGGGGATTTGTTCAAAAGCTACGCCATTTAGGGTAAAAGGAAATAGGGTTGATAATTGCCCACTAATGAATCTCAAAAAGTAGTCTGTCTACTTGCAACCCTTTATCAAGAGTCTCCCTCAAATAAAGGCAGCAGCGGTGGCGAGTAGAGCTGCTAATAATCTTCTAGCCGTACTACCTTTAAATGTTCCTTTTCTTCCAATAGAATGGATGGAAGATTATCAAATGGCATTCTTGAATCTGTCACAGGAAAGGGCTTTTTTTGTGGTTTTGATCAGATCAGTTTTGTCAAAATTTCTCCCAAAATACTTTAGAGCAACAGGTTCAAATGTTCTTGTCAGAACAGAATTAAAATTTTCTCATCTGTTCTGTAATTACACAGTAATTATTATAATATTACTGCTGTTTTATTTTGTATTATGACCATTTACTCATTTGTCATACCTGCCTATTACTCATGTCTAAAATATAAACCATTTTGATGCGAAGAACACAAAAGAAATTTTTGCCATAGAAAAATAGCTATTCATGTACACTTTAGAATGGCACTGATGTCCTCTTGATCACATTATCTTTCTGAGTCTTGTCTTCTTCCCCTCTCTTTGTACAAGGTCTGTGGGGCAGCAGACTCTGCGAACTGAAGCCACTGCATAAAAAGTCAAAATTCATCTCCAGATTTCTTCTATGTAAGACTTGGGCATAAAGGCTTTGTCTTCTATCTAATGTCACTTTCTGTTTTCAATATTTTGCGGGTTTCTAGCCTCCGGGTAAGGTCTTTTAACTCTTGGGAGAATTAGGAGAGCTATATATTATAGTAAAAAATTAAGTAGAAAAATAGATGTATCTTGATTCAAAGTATTTCTTAGTGCTCTAAGTAGCAACTTATATTGATGAATATTGCCAAACTTTCACAGCCCATTCCTATTTAGCTTCCCATATTTTTTCTCTCAAGGAAACCAGAGTGCGCTGTTTTTAAACTTGATTATGGGTTAGAAAATACCAAGTAATTATCTGCCCAGGAATCATTTTTCATTCACTTCTATTTTTTCTTTTTTTTTTTTTTACCTCTTCCTTTTTTTCTTTTTAATTGAATATACTCACAAGTCAGGGTGTGTCAGAGTTGCTGATCCTGCCCAGTAGCCATTCTGATCTGCCCCAGTTTCTTACTACTGTTTAATGAATGTTTCTCTCTTCTGGAAGATCGTCCTCAGAAACAGAGGTGGCTGCTTGTCCACAGGAAGTATGTGAATAGTGTGAGGGCATGTTTCATGGCATTGTGTAGAGCTAAAGAGAGCACTTTAGCTTAGGAAACATTGAATTTGAATAAGGCTGTGTAGAAACTTCTTTGGCTTCTTCCATAGCTTTATTGACATTGCTGCCATTGTGATTAAGTTTCTTGGTATCGCTGATTATAAGTGATGGCGTAAAGCCAAAATCACTGTTGCTTTTGGCTGCGTAGGGAAAAAGACAGCATGAAAATAGTTTTGGCAAAAAGAAAGGAGTACTTGTTAAGACTGAGAAGTTGATTGTTGATTCTTTTGTATCATATTAGAAATGAAGCTTTCAGTATATTTAGTATAGTTTTTAGTATATTTCATGGCGGAGGTGCTGGGTGAGGCAGCATTTGAAGGATAACATGTCCTTGCTGAATACACAGATTTGATATAAGATAAACTGAGTGCACTTCCCTGCTGTGGTTCATTGCTGCTTGGGAGTTTCATTTTGGAGAGCAGGTGCTCCTGTTCTTTCCTACTGGCTCAGCTGCATCTTGCTTGATCCAGCACAGTTTTCCTTCTGTGCCAGGGTGCATGGTGACAATTCTTCCGTTTCTTCACATTCCCTGATACCCATGACTTGACTGCAGTCAACTTCTTTTTATAAAAAATGATCTTTTTCTCCTGCAACCTAAAAAGTTAAGCATGTCCACTTTGGAGCCCAAATTTGTAGCTAGCACTTTGCCTACAGCTTTAAAAGCCACCTCCAGAAAGTGAATGTGCAGGCTTACTTCCAATGAGACTTTACCTTCTCATGGTAAAAGTTATGTTTCTAAGCTAATGTTTGGACATAAAAATGTCTGTGGTGGGTTAACTCTGGCTAAGGGCCAAACTCCCACCCAGCCACTCGCTCACTCACCCTCCTCAACACAACAGGAGGAGAAAATAGGATGAGAAGGTTCGTGTGTCGTGATAAAGACAGGGAGATTGTTCACGAGTTATTGTTATGGGCAAAACAAACTCAAGTTGGGGAAAATTAATTTATGCCAATTAAAAAAGATTTGGGTAGTGAGAAACAAAGACAAACAATAAAACAATGTCTTTTCTCCCCTGTTTCCCATGCTCAACTTCCCTCCATCACTTCAGAATCCTCTGTCTGCCTCTCTGAGCAGTGCAGGGAGGGATGGGAGGGCTATGGTCCATGCATAGTTCCTCTCTGCTGCTCCTTCTCTCTCACACTTTTCCCCTACTCCAGCGTGGGCTTTGCCCATGGGGCTGCTCTTGCTGCTGTTGCACACTCTCTTCCCACCACCCCACCACCTCCTGCCTCTGCCTGTGTGGTGGATTTTGCCCTTTCCCAGAGATGCCACCAGCTTGGTTGAGGGGCTCAGCCGTGCCCTGCGGTGGGTCCATTGGACCCGTCAGGAACCGGCTGTGCCCAGCACAGGGCAGCCCCCATCTCTTCTCAGAGAGGCTCCTGCAGTCCCCCACCACTGCCAGCACCTCACCATGGACACCCAATAGAGTGTCAAATGGTTTTCGAAATGTTATTTATAGGGGAAGTTATGACAGTATAACAATGCTTACTAATGCAGTACAGTGCCGCTTGCTGAGTGAAAAAGAATGTTTTCTTCCTGGGAAGAAGGAATTTATTTATCACATCAGGCTTTAACTGCTGCACAGATGTAGACAAGGCTGCTTGTACAGGAGGACAGGGCTACTGTGAGGAGGATATTTCATTGCAATTATTGGGCTTTCCTCAGTGAAACTAGACATCAGTTTAAAACATGTAAAAGCACTTCTTTAGCAGATAGTGAGGTTTTGTGGCCACAGAGTGCTGTAGAGACAGTGTCAGCAGGATCAAACGTGGCTTAGACACATTCATGGACAATAGGTCTGTAAGTGGATCTGTGAATGAGATTAGACAGGGATGTGCTTTATAATATCCTTAATATTAGAATTCTCAATGTTGGCAGAGCATTGAGGTGAATAGACCAATAGGCTATGTTATAGATTGTATTAGACCTGAAAAAGTGCAAGCAAGAGAAAAGCATGATGGTGAGGTCTGAAAGGTTGCAATTACAAAAAAGTGTTCTGGAGAACACTGAGGGATTGTGTAAAAAATCATCTTACATGTTTCTCTTTTTGGCACCCAGATTAATGCCAACATGAAGAATGCTGAGAAGATTTAAAAAGGAATATAGCAAATGAGAAAAGAACTGGAGATACAGGGAATGAGGGAAGAGTAGTCTCTTTAAGGAGCAGGAACTGAATCATAGTCAGCGTTACAATAGTTTTAGACTGTGAAAGAAAAGTTCATGCTAGATAATGTGAAGTTAAGAAATGGAAAGAGGAAATGGGAAAGCGGGACTAAATCCATGGAGGTATTGAAATTAAGGAGAAAACTTTGAGCTCAAGTGAAACTGGAATCAGTGAAATGGTTCAAGGAAGATGCTGAGGAAATCATGGGGTTTTGTGTAAAAAGGCAAGCACTAGAATTCTGTTTCTCCCATAAGTGGATGTGGTATAATACTAAAAATCTGTAGCTTTTTTTGTCACATGGCTTTAATCCTGTTGCTCTTAAGAATGCCTCTTTCTACAATGCTTCTGTATATTATCAAGTGTCAAAGTAGATCAGATCTAAGTGGTTAGTTGAAGTTGAGATTGCTTCAGTTACCGTAGTCACTAGTAAAACCAGTGAGAATTGTTTGGAGAAAGCAGATTTTGGAGTTTCTTCAGAAGTGCCTACAAATAGTTTGTAAGCAATTTGATCACACAGCGATTCTTTTCAATCTAAAAGTGATGTTTGCTTTAGGTTTCCCTATAATTGAAATATCTGCTTCCCTGTTGCTATAATTGCAATCGCTGTTTGCGTTCCTCCTTATTGTAACTTTATCTTGCTTTACCTCAGATTTTTCCATTAATTTCAGGAAATAAGAGCCTGACATGGTAATGCTTGTGAGTGAAGCCTGGTCCTTGGCATCCTGATGTTTGAACTTCATGGATTAGAATTGTTGACTCACAGCAATCATGTTCACTCTTGTTGTGTCTGACAGGGAACAGAGGAGACTAAGCCAAAACCAGAGCCCCCAGAGTAAGGGTATTAGTCCTGTCTTTTCCAAAGTGAATGGTTTCCCTTCTAAACAGACTCTGGAAAGAAGCTTAGTAATTCCTTAGGGAGTCAAGTTATAAAACTTGAGATGCAGATATTTAAATCCTATGAGCCAGCCAGCAGTAGTGGAATTGGCCGTCAGAACTTGTAAAAATCTCAACCAATCTCTTTTATTGCCTTGTGGCTGCAGCAATGAGGCATCTTGGCTTTTGCAGGGTGAACTTTCCCCACCATATCCCATTTGCTACTGTTTATGTGTATACAAAAAGCGATGGGAGTTGTATCTAAAAGAAGCATCTTTAGGGCGGGAAAGGTTATCACAGAGGTCCTTTCATCTGCTAAATGTTAGAACATGAGAATTTATATCTGTGATACTAGAGGGGCTACAGAACTGACTGGAGCTCGATCCTGAATTTATTCAATTTTACTACTTAAAACTAGTGGTGCTGCAGGCAGTATTTCAAATTCTTGTATACAGTATTTTGAGCTGTAAGTTTCACTGGAAGTTGTTGAACGTATTGAAAAATTGCCGTGTGCACGACAGTTAAGAGTTCTGGAGTGTCTGGGAAATATTACCTCTCTGCTGGCATATGGATCTAGATTATTCAGGGAACTTCATAAGAAAAATTCTCCTACCTGCTATTCTCCTTGTTATGTATGATGCTACCACAACTTGCAGTATAATGTGACTCTTAACTAGAAATATCCTTCCTAATCATAAACTGAAACTCGAAGAGAGTATTTCTGAATGATAAACTTCTCCAGTTAGCACATCAAGCCTCAGAAAGTCTGCTCCCATTCAAGCTATGGGTCCCGGTCTGGTTCTAGTTAGAATTTTGTTGTCTTAGACAGCAGATCACCGTCATTTCTGGAAGTCTTCTGATAGCCGTAGTGGGTTGAAGAGGAAATTGTACTGCACTTAAAAGTGATTATATGGTATGGTTTTCTGTGATCACAAGTGACTGAACTTGGTGAACTTCCTAAAATAGGAATAGACAGAAAAATCGATGTGGGTGGCAGGCATTTAGTTGATAAGACATTAATCCAATCATTCATGTGGTCCTGCTTTTTATGCACTAACTTGTGATTTAGACCAAGGATGTATCCACAGAGAGCCACATGAAGTGCCTGTTATTTGTTTCTTTTAAGACACACAAAAATCATTAATACTGTAGCTTCTTAGCATGTAGTATAAGGTCTTGATCTGATTCACATTTTGTCTCCATTATATAAATGTATGTCATGCTGGAACATTGCGATGTTAAAGCTGTAGTCCTCAGGTCCTGTGCCACTTCAGATATTAGTTGTAGACTTTCAATTTCAGACATATGGGTATTATTATCGATTATACAACTGCAAATGATGCTGCCCTAGTAACTTTGGTTGATTTGGAACTTTTATATAAAAGGAGACAGAATGATAAATTTTCATTGATGTGGTTGCTCCTCGATTCAAAAAGAAGAATGTTTGCATACAAGTTAGCTGGAAGAAAAAAAAAATCTAGAATGGAAATCAGCATGTTAGACTATCGGTCTTCAAAACTTGCTAGAATCTATCTAATACAATTCTGTATTTATAATGGGATCCATTTTTTCTATTGAGGTGCATTTGCAGTGCAGAATCTCCTATCCTGTTGGAAGAATGTTCTTTGGCATTTATAAAGTCCACTACACTGGCTGATAACTTGACTGCTGTTCAAGTCTTCCATCTTTTTAGTGGCCTTGGCTCCATTTTTATCAGTACTTGGGTTGCTACATCACAGCAGTCCAGACTCACCAATGAGGTATTTCAGAGGCCATTCATGATGCTTCTGGAGCTTTCGTTATGCAGGTGTGATCACTGTGGTTTGAAGCAAAGTGAGGAAGTTGAAGGCTTAATCCTTAAGAATTAGTCAATAAAACAATGTTTAATCTAGAAAATAACCCTGAGGAACAGCATACTTCCAGTGGTGATTCCTTATATCTGATGCATTTGTTTTCAGAGTGCAGAGGACTAACTTTCAAACTTCACCTTTGGTTGAATGTGCAAAGGAGACTTTGCAGAGTCCACCTGTGCTTTTACCATTCTTCAATGCAAAAGTATCTTCTACGCTTTCTTAAAGAGGACATTCTGTTTACCTGGTATAAGTTTGTTTAATGACATAAAGATCATAAGTGCAGCATCAAAAGAATAGAAAAATAAAATACCATTTAAAATAGCTTAATCTGATGTGAGGAACCTTGTGGGGTATTGCCAGTAAAGGTCCCCAGTTTTGTATTTCCTTCTGCATAGGAAATGAAAAATCATCCTAGAATACGTTATATAGCCTGCTTACTCCGGCAGCTGTACTACAGTGTGGGTTTGAGCTTTCTGAGACTGAAAATTTCACAGTTCCTGGGCAGTATTATAAAAATCAGATCTCTGTAGATAAGGTAGTCACTACCGTGTCCTCCTCCTGTCATCATTCAGTTCTCACTTATATGCTGTAAAAAAAGTTGATGCAGTCGCTTGTATCCAAATGCCTGTTTTAGATGTGTATCCTCAAGGAGCACATGTGGGCTGTGGATCCCACTTTTACAGACAGGTCCTCCCATGGCAATAGTTTTAATTCCTAAAACTAGGAACAAAACAAGTTCTATCTCTCTCTCCTGTTGATTAAGTGTTCCTCCGTTTTGTTGCCCAACATTAATTGCACTATGAGGTGCGTGACTTTCCTCATTAGCTGCAAAGGGAACCTGTGTATGTAATTCTGGGTGGTGAATTCTACTTGTGGAGCAAGTACCCGGTTTGAGGCAGTTCTGAGAGTGATAACATAAATAAATGCCTTTTGAAGTGAGAGCTTGCTTGAAGGCCTTTGGCGTGATGTCTGCTTCACAGGTGCATTCCCAGAGTGCTGTATAATGACCATTAACTGGAAAAAAATCTAGTAATAATATTAGCTCAGTATTTTCTCAAGGTGTTGTTAAAAATCATTAAATTAGTAAATCAGAATTAAATCTAAGAAATTGCTAAATCAGTCCATTGCATTATTAGAATTGTATTAAAATTACTGCAATGTCTAAGCATTGTTACCTCTTCAATATTTTTTCTAAATAATCATAAAAATGCTATTACTTATTTCCTGTACTATTCAAGCTACCCTTGTAATTACCCATTGTCATGTCCTCTGTAGTTTTCAGATGTATCAACTGTTGCTAAAAGAAGGAGGTGTGCTCTGGTAGGAACATATGCTGCACTGGTTTTAGCAAAGTGTTTATTTTTAATTAAAACTTTTAATGTACACTTTGAGACTTCACATTAACCTTTGTCAAATATAATAATAATAGTAATAATTAAAGACATTTCTAGCTTGAGAAAAACAAAAAGATCTTAAATGCTTGCAGAGGGGTTTTTGTAAAAATCCTTATGAAACTGCCTGGGAAATGAGGAGGGGCAGAGCCCCACTTTGCCACGTTTCAGCCTGGAGTGAATTTTGATGGCAAAATTCCAAACCCCTAAAACCCTGGGACTTCAAGTAAGCGTTGACATTGATGTAACCTGAGCAGTACAAATGAAGTTGCTTTAATACCGTGGATGTTCAGGAGCAATGATTACTGATGGAAAATACAGAAGTGCAGATAATGTACAGGAAGAGCCATTATGAATTTGCTTCACCAAGTCCTTCCTAAAGGGGTTTGTAAGGGACTGCTATGGTTGTCGATGACTTACATCTGCGTTGCCTTTCTTAACCATGCTATAGAGGTAGGAAGTTGTAAGTCACAGCCTAAATGCACAACTAATGCCTTCTGCCACTTTAAGGGTCTGCGAAGAGTTTAATTGCAAGAGATGGCTGAAGCCTCGCTCTGTTATATGCTCCTAATTTCCTTCCTTTTTCCCTCATGCCAACCCTGCCTGCTATCCCCCTCTCCCAGCCCTGACATTTCTGTGTGCGGCTTCATGCAAGAAGTGTTTTTTATAGAGTTCACATACTCAGGTGTCTGGGACCTGCACAGGCTCAGCCTGTGTACAAATCCGGTGGATGATCTCATGATGTGGTTTGAATAGGCTCTGTGTGGTCAGCGCTGCTGCCAGCACCTGAGGGAACCGGGTCTGTCTTTCCACATTACCCACACAGAGCAGGCTGGGTTCGAAATACGCTTCCTGTGAAGATGGAGGTTCTCAAAGCTCTTGTGCATAGGAGCAGCCTCAGAAACTCACTGACAAAGCGCCCTCTCGGCACTGCGTGCAGGGTGGACTGAAAGGGAGTCATATCTGTGACATGGGAATCATTTTGCTAGATGAACAACTATGCTCAAGGGGCAGCTGAGCCAGTTTCTGTACTGATGACACAGATTCACAGACTTGCAGGGGTTGGAAGGGACCTCTAGAGATCATCTAGTCCAACCTCCGTGCGAAAGCAGGATCACCTACAGCAGGTTGCACAGGATTGTGTCCAGACGGGTTTTGAGTATCTCCAGAGAAGGAGACTCCACAGCCTCTCTGGGCAGCCTGTGCCTGTGCTCGGTCACCCTCAGAGTAAAGTTCTTCCTCATGTTCAGATAGAACTTCCTGTGTTCCAGTTTGTGCCTGTTGCCCCTTGTCCTGTCGCTGGGCACCACTGAAAAGAGTCTGGCCCCATCCTCTTGACACCTCTCTGGTTCTTGAACTGATTGATGTTTCATATGGTGGGAATTGGACATTATTGGTAATAACTCCTTCCTACTCCCCACTTCCCTTCCAAGGACAGGAATCCGCTTTTAACTGAGAAATTAAACGCTCTCTGGAGTGTTTTAATGAAATCAAAGTTTTGTCACCGAGTCATCATTTTTACTCTGTCTCTCGGCCATCATCCTTATACTTCTCCCCAGAAAACCCCAAACTAATCAACTTAGCATTGGGCATTCTGAAATGTTTGCTGAGAAAACAGCTCTGTTTTGACAGACAGCAATTATAGCACCTGGGCTATGGGCAGACTTTACAGCTCTTCTGGGGATCTCTTATGAATAGTCGCCATGAGGCCAGCACAGCCCTGTACAAACAAGCTTTGTAACCAAATTGCACTGAAAAACCCCCTTCTTCTCTACCCATACCCTCCCCTCCCCTCCCCAAATTACTGAGTAGTATGGACATTGCTCCTTTACCTATTCTGAATCTGAAAAAAATCTCAGACTTTGTAAGAAAATGCAGTTTAGAATTAGGGAGGGTTACTGTCTTATTCAGATGTGCTTGTTTGAAGTCCCATATATGTGTGGGTGGGGGTCATACACACTCATTTTACGTTGTTGGATTTGAATTTGTTTGATTGTGAGAACTCCGCAGAATGTATGAGGGCTTGGAGTGACTCAATTGCATGGAAAATTAAGGAGAGGATGTCAATTAATATAAACATAGCTTTTGTCTGTGTCCTTTGGGGAAGCAAATTGTCTGATCTTGTTTCTCATGGTTAAATTACTCATTAGTCACAAATTGCATTTTTTTTGAGAGGAAGGAATGCACTGTCTGAAGTCACCCAGTCCTCTGCTACCCAATCAAGTCTGCTTTGACGAACCTTCCATGTCTTCTCAGCTGCCATTTTTTCCTTCCACTGCTTTGATTTATGCCTACATCACTCCTTGCTCTGAAAGGGTTTAATAGAAACTAAAAATTCTTTCGTACTCTTCAGTAGTCTCTACTAGAGGAAAAGGAAAAGAAAACGTCTACAATTAGGTAGCTAACTCAAGACATCAAAAAATGGTAAATTTAAACAAAACAATATTGACTAGCCATATTAATGAAAAACTTCCATTAACTTTAATGTTGTAAAGCTGTCACAGTGTGATAGCCTTCTTGTTCTAAAACACTCTTTTTCCCAGAGAGTCTTTTGGGCCATTACTCTCAGCAGTCTTTTCTGTAGGCTGGAATAGGTTATATTTAGCGTGTGTACTTTATTCCTGTTTCGAGAGCAGACTCCCCTTCTATTTTTAAATGAACTACTTCAAAATCTTTTGCAGTGAGGTGTACAAGAACGAAAACGTAAATGACTGCCTTTTCTGTGAAGAAGGTGCCTGTTCCAGTCAGGTTGTTATTGCTTTCCTCCCCTCAGAGTGACCTCTGCTATGAACATGCACTGGCCTCTGTCCGCGTCGTGATGGGGAAGAGGGGCTTTCATACATCTCTGAACACACTGTTCCCTTTGCAGCCAGACGAAAAGGCGCTGATGTCTCTGAGGAGCTCAGCAATGGCTCTGGAGCCACATGAAAGTTAGCAGTGTTAATCCCCTCACCATGGCTTGTGGTAGACTTTGGTTACCATGCTACACCACGTGTAATGCTTTCATAGGACGTGCTCATCCGGAGGGGGGAAAAAAAATCCATTGGTATTTGCTATAACCTAAAAAAAAATCACGAGGAAAAAACTAGAGTTTGGGACGTTACTGAGCTTTTCATGGTATCTCTGGCATGTTTGCTGTTGTTGCACAAATGAGATCTCGGGTCTAAACACCACAAGTGGACATCTTGGTTGACGCAGATGTGATAGTGTTACATTTGATCAAATGATTATATAGAGGACAGCCATCAAGTGGAGAGGACAGAAGAGTTCTTTCTCATTTCTACCATTTATTCTACTTAGTTACCAGTATCTTTCCTTTGTCCCTATCACATCAGTAAGTAAAAAAGCAAGACATGTGAGGGGAAAAAGAAAAAAGCTTGTATTTCCTTTTGCTTCTGTACTTAGTTCTGCAGTGAAATCGTGTTAAGAATCAAACATTACCTGTCAGAGTTTTTGAAAATAGGATTGAGGACTACATATTCTAGATAAAACCTAAAAATCAAAACTTGTTTTTTCATTCCCCCCAATGAAGCCATTCTATATGTCACAGTTAAGCACTTTGCTGCAAATGATTAGCTAGGAAATTCTTATGGATCTGCTAGTACTAATCTCTATTTTATCTGAAGATTATTTTGCTAAGCAACTTGAGGTGCTCTCCTGCCATAGTTCCTGAATGTATTACTATAATGGGTAAATAAGCTTTTTGAGATGAAATGATGTGTAGGTTCTTTGGTCAAGCCTATATATGTTCATTTAATAAAGAACTAAAACAGCATAAAGCATCCCCATAAGTAGATAGGTTATGATTACATTTCTCAACCTCTGCAAATTTCACTTTGCAACCTTAAAATGTTTTTTTTATTAAATATGATTTTGTGTGGTTTTAAATAGATAGATGGAATTCTGAAAGTTTTTTGGGAATATGTAATGAATATTTAAAGCCATTTAGAAGGCAGAGGGAATCCGGTCCCTTAATGCAGCTCTTATTATGTGAAGTCAATGGGAGTTTGGTCTTTTGTTTCGGAGAGGACACCGTTCGTGTTTGCTGTGGTGATGAAATGACTACTGCTTTTTCTTAATGTCAGCATTCAAATTGTTAAAAACCTGTTCGATTATAAAAATTTACTGTTTTCTGTTGGTAGTAAAATAGCTAGTATAATTAGTATTACTGGAAAAACAGTCAAGAAAGATCTATTCCTTTTTTTTTTTTAATTCATTAAGCCATTTGAGGTATTTGTAGTATGCCTAAAATATTATTATACTGGTTTGTGGCATCCTTTATTATTAATTTGGATCACACAGGAATTGGACAGAAATGTTTTTGCCCCTCTTCTCTAGAAAGGCACTGTGGCATTCCATATCTCTTTCTTTTCAATATAAGAAACTGCTGAAGATGTTATACATGTGTTGAGGGTGGCACACCAGGATTTCTGGTATCTAAGAACACTAAGAAAAGTTGGCTGAAGGGAATTTTGGCTCCTTGGAAGTTTAATAAATATTGGAATTCTGGTGAAATTCTAGAAGTTATGGAAATGCTAAGGTTCTGGAAGTGTTGCAGAATAGCAGGCAGGATGACTGACTTGCTATGAATTGAGTAACTGTCACAATTTCTGAGCAAAGTAATGAATAAGCTGTTAAAAGATTCTGATAACGTAAAGAATTAAAGAATAGACTTTTAATTAATCCCCATCAACTTGATTTGTGTGTGATGTGTAATGTAAAAAAAAAAAAGTGATATGATTCCTTGATTATCTCCAAAGTTTGGTTAAAAAAAAATTTAACAGAAGTAACATTTTGCATTGAATATAATAAGACTTCTGTAAATGAACAATTCCCAGCATTAACACTGTATAGATAATATGCTTAAAGTGAGCATTATCTGTCAGCATTTGCTAATTACATTTAAAACTGAACAGTGATATTTATATTTAAACTTCATAGATTTTGATACTATGCTTGAGGCTAATAATAATTTTATCAGTGAGCTGGAAGCAGGTATAAAATGACAATCAATGGAACCTGCAGGTGATAAAAGAATATGGCATAGTGTTACCTAATGGTGAGAACAGACACGTAGGGCAATTCAGATTCCTTCTTAATGTGAACTCATTTACACAAAGTGCATCTGAACATTAGGCATATAAATTAGAACAATATAGAGTCTATTGTACAGTATTTTGAAAGGAATGACTAGGAAAAGATGCAGTGATGTTACGGAAAAAAGCAATGTGACATTGGCGAAGGACTTTGGCTACATAAAAGTAGGATTAATGAGTACGAATAGAATGAGGATTTTATTTTACAGGATAGTTGATACAGTTGTCACAATACTCTGTGTAGTTGTAATGCCTAGAAAATTAAATAACAGGGATATTAAAACACTGTTTATTCCAGTAGAAATAGTCACAACAAGGATCCTTATCCAGAAACAGAGGACAGAAAAATTAAGATTAGAAAGACATATGACTTTCTGACAGCAAAAATTATTAACCACTGGGAGAAACTCACAAGGACAGCAGCCAGTTCCTCATGGCTTTCAGTCGCAAGTGGATGTCCTTTTCCTACCACCCCCACCCCCAGAATAAGTTATTGGTTTCAATGGGAGCAACTAGATACAACGATGTAAGTGTTTATTCTGTACAGGAAATCAGACTGGATAAAATCAGTGAATAAGCCTCAATTCTGCCTACTGTAAGCTCTGAAACAATCCACAAAAGTGAAAGAGATCCTTGAAGTAGGATAAAACAAAATAAAATAAGCCTGTGGAAGAAGCAGTTTTCCACACAACTGTTTTCGCTTGTAGGAAAAGTAATCATGAAACAAGTAGCTTCAGGAGGGTTCGGTCTTGCACAAATCTGATGGGTTTAGCGTTACTTACATCTGTTTTATCAATTCTTCTCTTTTCCTCTTCCCTTATCTCGATTTTTTTTAATTTGACCAGTTCAATAGCATTCTTAACTTTCAGTGTTTGATGAATTCTCCCCTAAATTGCCCCCAGACTTCCCCTCCTCTATCACCTTCTCTTGCGTTCTTGCCCTCTGAAAGTCTTTCAGGTGTGTCTCAGTATATGTAAGCTTATTCCTAGCTATGTTTTCCATGAAGCAGCTTCCCAGGGACATGTTACCTTGTTATGTCTATAGTTTCAAGATTTGAAAGAACTTTGAAGAGTGAAAATAATTAGGATCTCTTCCGCTATTTGCAGATTGACTGTACAGAATGAATTACTGTCAGAAAAGCCATAGGAAAGTCTTGCCATTTGCTAATAATTGTTTGAAGGGGAGCTTCCTTCCCTTTTCTTATTCATGCTTCTCATTGTTGAATGAAAAATTAGACGGAAAAATTAAACCCGAGTGAAACTTTTATTATGGTGATCCTTTATGGATCTGAAGGAGGTGAAGCAAGTTTTTCTTCTGTCCCGCTTTGTGTGAACATGGGAGATCTCCGTTTGAAGAGTGTCCTGTTGCTTCCAAGGAGAACAGCAGAAGCAGAGTCAGCACATGCCTCACTTTTATCTGAGGGACAACTGGAATACGAGGCAGTCATGGCAGGTTGCTCCTCTACAGCCCAGAAGGCCTACGGGATTTAAGTGTTTAGAGATAAAGCTCCCTAGAATATTTAGAGCAGAAAATACCCACTGCTTTGTTTCATGGCTTAAAATGAGTTTTCTGTTCTTTTTGCTTAAAATGTAACCTGTGGTGTAAGAGCAATGTTACTCTTAGCTGAGCGTGAGAGTTTTTGGGAGTCTAACAATACCATCATCTCTGTCACCACCTCAGTTTCTTTCCAGGTGCCAAACCCAAAACTCAGATCTCAGTCCTTGATCACAGCGAGAACATCCATATTACAACCTAAATTGCATGGCAGGTTCTTCAGCTTGCAAAAAAACCCCCCTCGGTGAAGGATCTGCTTGCTAACAGAGAAACCAATGAGTTTCCTTTCAATTCCTTTGTTGCCTTAACATTTTGGGTCAAATTTTTACAGTGCAGGAAAGACCTAAAAGCTAAAATGGAATGCAAAACAACAGATGGAGAATATTTATTTCTTGGGTGGGGAGCTACGGCTGAAGAATAGGATTATATCAATACGTTGACTCCACGGTCTTGTCACCACAGTAATCTGTTGCAGAAGGAGGTCGTTTCTAAAGGTGGTATTTAGCGTTAAACGCAGCGGGCCTCAGGCAAGCGCGGGCCAGCCGGGAGAGACAGCGGTGGGGCTGAGACCCATTGTTTCTGTAAGTGGTTGCAGGGCTGTCCAGGTGTCCTGATTTAAAGGCTGCTCCTTGAGACAGGAAATTGTATCTTGTTCTGAGGTTTACTGTAATAAAGTACATAGTCCTGGGGGAATGTGCTGCTGGGCCCATGAATCACTTTATGGGCTGGCTGTTCTGACCTCAGCCCTGTGATTTATTCACGCCATACCGCAGCAGGAATGACAAAAATGTAACCGGCGCATGGTCTTCCCAGCCTCCCCCCGCTCCAACCCAGATGGGCCTGTAACTGGGAGGCTGCCATAAATCCATAAACGCAGGTTTGCTCCGAGTTGGCAGTTTCACTTGTCTTGCCCAAGAGCTCTCTGCTGTGTGTCTGTTGGGGATTTGGTGGTAGGGGAATCCTCTTGCTTCTCAGGTGTTTCCTTCGTAGTTTTGTGGCCTTGGAGCTCCTCGAGTTTCTTGTGTGAAGAAGTGAAAATCTCGGTGCAATCGTGGTACTCCTAGCAAAAATAAGGCAGCTTGAAGCGTGCAAGATTTTGGTAATCCCCTTTTTCCTTTAAGCTAACAATAAATAATAAAAAGAAGAGACCTGACTGTTTTCAGCTCAGGATGTCACTGTTTTCCAGACATTACCAGATGTAGTCATACGATTCTTCTCTGAAGTAAATGGTACTATTTGCATTTACAGAGGTAGTTAAATGATGTGCTCTTGGTCAGACAACAAGTGACAAGTGTGAAGAGTAGATCCTGACTCTCAGCCTGACTAAGCCATGTTTCTATTTCTATTGACTGTGTTTGTTTATGTGTTTTGCCATTAGCAGTTGCTACTTTTAAAAATCTAACATTTTTCTTGGTTGGTGGTCTTTCCGTCCAGTTTTTAAAAGCTTTATTTTGCATGAAGCACCCTTATATTTTCCTGTAAATCCATTGGTCCATACACTTCAGAAAATGCTCAGAATTTTTCCTGATGTTGTGCAAAATACCTATTTCTTAAGGATAGTTTCAGGATTAAAAGTTGTTCAATTCATTCACGTTCACCCTGCCTCACAGTTCTTATCTGCCCCTGTCCCCTGTGAATCTCCATACAATTCAGTGTATATCTCCATTATATAATCTTGCCATGAATTTGTTTTAATCTAGTTGTTTTAAATAGTTTAGACATTATAGGAAACTGTCAGAAAGAGCCATTTTTCCTCTAATAGTTTGTAAATAATACTGTTAGAATGAAGAAGCTGTAACCTGTAAAGCAGTCCTCTTCCTTGCAACACACTCAAATTTCTGCCTTGACTTTGTCATTCTGAAGTCAGCCTTGGAAAATATGCACAATTGTTTTCATAAAATAGATAAACTGTAAACATCTTGAAATTTAGCAATTTTGTTGCAAGAAATCAACCTTGCCACAAGTCTCAATACCTAAGTAGATGCCAAATTATACTTCTTAGCAATGGTACAACCAATTAAAGAGTAACTACATCAAAACAAGTAACAAGAGGTTACTTATAAAAAGATATGGGAACTTCCATTTATCTATAGTGTAGACAGGTTTTTGTGAGAGCCAGTTTCTCTGTGTGATACAAGATGATTTAAGTTTGTTTCTTCTATTTCATATCCTTGAAATTGGAGGTTTTTACCTTTTCTAAGATACCACAGTTTTATCTGTAAATTTACTTGTGATAATGTTTCCTAAATAAGGTAATTTTCATGGGAGTTTCATTTAAAACACAGGATAAACACAGCTTCAAATTTGTTCAGTTGAAAAGGTGTTGGTAGCTGGAATGTGCTGCAAAGAGGGTTTACCAGTTCCCTCACATACAAGTGACTTGCTGTTTCACTTTCAACATGTTGCTTTAAGTTTCGTGTACTTGTGTCTCATTACAAAACATAGACAATAACAACTTGCTTTGAGATTGTTGAGCTTCATTAATTTGCTTATAAAAATTCGGTCAATTTGTACACGAAAAAAGGCTTTGTATTAACAGAATGTATCATTATGTTTAGCAGGGATCTGATAGTAAAGAGTTTCCACGGTTTATATCAGGCTTAACAGTGCTCGTTCTGGAGCAGAGTGCAAGTGCTCGGTCTCCTAAACTCTTTCTACAGCCTGCAGCTTCAGTTTCTTCTCATTCTTCCCACGAATAACAGGGACTGGATAGAGATAAAAACAGAAAAGGAGATGGTAGGATTCTCTCTACTTACTGTAGATTGCAGTTGCTTTAAGCATCTGGAAAGTTGTAGAGTAGTAAACTGAAAAATTAAGAATGTTAGATAGCAAGTAAATTGGACAGAAGGACTCAGATTTGAGTGTAAAGGAAGCAGGGAATTTATTTAAATCAAAAGTCCAAAACTATGAGGTCTTTGCATCTCAAACAAAGGGGAAGAAGCATAGGGAAGATTTACAGACCTAACTGGCTGTGTATCTGCATCCAAAGGAAATTAGCACAGTGTGAAAAATTGGTCAAGAGAGAAAGATGTTTCTGGGAGGCAAAAATAACAGGAATAAAGTGAGAACTGTGAAAACTCATGCTGAATTAGACCTTCCAAAGTAAACCAAAACAAATAGTAAAACATCCTATAGCCACAGATATAAAAGATCAGGAAAAGCACTGGAACCACAATGCACTGAGGACAGGACTAGCATTAGTGATATTAAGCATGTGGTCCCAAAATTAAATTAATGCCTTTGCCTTGGTTTCCAGTGAGCAGACAGATAAAATATAAAGGAAGGAAGGTACGATGACCTATCAGCATGAGTATGTCAATCGTGGAAGCAAGACAGATGCAGAAAGAAGTGAGATGAATGATACTAACCAGAAATAAGTTGTGATAGTCATTCAGCAAGGAGGTGGATTCTCTATCAGTTAGTGTTTTTGATTTGAGTCTAAAGGTTGGATAGTTTTCTTAAAACAACTCTGTTATAAATCATGACTTGGGTTTTTCACATGATCGGAAACGACACTAAGACCGCAGTATTGCTGTCATCATTGAACTGATATAGCTGAATTTGTTTTCTACCATCTTTCACCTGGGGTCTGATTCACAAAGGCATAATTAAAGAACAATTGTTTTCATTCTAGTAATTGTGGTTGTTTGATATGCTATAATCAATGTGAATTCCATGGTTCACTTTTCATTCTTATGTTTGGGCAGCACTGGCTTTGCCAACTAAGGGTTTAACACTGTAGCAGCATCTTGAACTGCAGTTCCTCTAGGGATAAGGAACCTGTGGTCAGATTCGGGATCCTCCTGTGTGTTCAGGGCTAGGTTTTAACTGCAGGGATGCACAATCACTGGTGCTGACACTGGGGAGGGGGCAGGAACCTGAAAATGGGAGGGCAGAACCATCTCTTTCAGCAAGACCGCTGTTTTGTGTCAGCTTAAGCCGACTGTGAAACCACATGCTAAGGTAAAGCTCAATCTGGACTTGACCGTGTTACAGGAAAAGAAGCAAGAGCTGCTTTTCTTATAAGGTCATTTTTCAAAACTTGATGGATGTATTCTGGTGGCCTGTATTGCCTGGATAAAAATTACACCTTAAGTTTGTGCTTTGTCTGCACTGCTGTTAAACTGCAGATGAAGAAAGATAGCACAAGTTTCAGGACTTTCTTCTCAGAAAAGCCCACTCTGTAGAACTCAAGAGCCGTGTGAGTACTTCTGTCTCTCATCCAGCTTCTGCACCAAAGGCCAGTAAAACAAGGAAAGTTGTCTTAAAAAAAAAATAAAACAATAATACCCTTTATAGGGACAAATCTCCCATAACATCAGGTGCCAGGATTAGAAGGTTCTTCTAAGATGTGTCATCTTCAAGAATTCCCACTCTTCACAGGTAATGCTCACGGACTATCAGTTTAGCAGCTGTGATATGCTGCAGGCTCTTTTTCACTGGAGGAATTAATCGATAAAAATAGTTCAGGAAATTAGTAGCGGGTAGGGGGAAAGTCCCTCTGCAAAAGCTCCAGATTTTTTTTTTTTTTTCTGGTCACGCTGGCAGACACAGTCTAGAGCTGTACTGCAATTCTGAGTACTTAGAGCTCAGACATGAGCAGGACTAGCAATTGCAAATCTGTGCCTCAGGTGCCAAAGTGGTAAAATTAAGATGGAAGGGTTTAAGTAAAAGAAGGGCTAAAACATTGATGGGAAAGGTAATATAAAATATTGATAGGATCACTTGTGACTATACCAAATATGTTGAGAGAAAGGACTTTGAAAAACATTGCTTACCAATCCTAGACAACTAGGATGTTAGAGAAAATGTGCATAGGAAAGTCTAAATACATTATCAGTATTTTTATTTTTTTTTAAACAAGGACAACATAAGTGTTAATGCTTCCTGTGTCTAAAACTAATATTGATTATTATCACACCATTCATACATTGAAAAGTTAAAGAGGCATCTCTTCTGTGACCACACAACTCTATTCACAAAGAATTTATTTTTTTATCTCTTGTTTTCCAGTTGTGGTCACTTGTATGTTACGACATTGAAAAGAACAGTGAAAAGGTGTAAATTCAGGAGGCTTCAATTTGCTGATGACAAACAGCTTTTTATTTTCTTCTCACTTGGTTTGCTTGAATTTGCAATTCCTTTTTTGGTAGCTGTGAGAGTGTAGATTAGGGGTGAGAGAGACTGCTGACGTGCCATCCAGACAAGGCAAAGGTAACTTGCCAGTTCAGGAAAGAAGTACAGGAATGGAAGGAATGGTATTAGCCCTTTTGACTGCCTGTAAGGCTGTGTTTGGGAAATTAATTTACAGCCCGAGGTTTGATTATTCCCAGCTGTAATTAAAAGAGCAGGTAGTACGTATTGCCAAGTTACTTTTTTTTTTTTCCTCCCACCTTCTTGCAGCAAGAGGTTGCTACTGTTTCTTTTGGATAAATGTTTTGCTCACTTTGGGATACTTTGTGCTTTTCATATAACTGCATCTTAAATACTGCAGAAATTGTAGCTGGTGCAGAATTTGGCAACTTGTGTATTAAGTAAGGTACTGGTCTATTAGCATCTTGAAATGGTGTTCTCTGGTATGACTGCAAGTATTTTTCAAGAACCAAATTCTGATACCCAGAGCTCTGCAAGGGCTGCCTCCTCCCTGCGAGGTACTGCAGGTTCAGTAACCACACTGACAGGACGATGGCTGTTAATTGCCAGCGTCTCCAGGTGTTAGAAACTGGAATTTACTCTCCCCATGGTTCAGAACAGTCAGTGTTTCTTAATTTTCTGAAGATGTTCTAAACCAGCAAAAAAGGTAGGAAAAAATGTTGAGTTTGGAGCTACCACTGTAGATGTGTGGTAGACACAGTTTATGATGTAAAGGGTGATGTTAGCGCCAGGAGAACTCTCCCATTGGATCAGCTGTTTGGTGTGTTGTATTACTAATTACTTTTTAAGAGTTCATCAGGTGTGACCCACCCAACAGTGTCATTCTACCAAACTCATCAAATTACTACATACTGTGTCTAACACCTTTATGTTCTAAGCTGTCACCTAAATGTCTGGCTCTCATAATACTGCAATACTGTATCCGAATCTCTTTCCCTGCTAGTTCTTTATGTTCTTGTCACTTCGTGGGAGGTTTTTTTGAATTCCCATGCAAATAATACAGTTCCTATTATAATGACGATTCACCATGGTAAGTCTTACGAATGCCTGTGATAGAAAAGCATTAAAAGCTTGATCAGTATTTGCTATAGGCTCTGAGTAAATGCAGTGGACAAAAATCAAACAACTGAAGCAAGTACTGCCCAAGGAGCAGCTCGTCCCTTCTGTGGTGGCTGGTGCCCTTACCGCTGGAGTGGCTAAACAGTTTATGTAATAGCAGAACCTTTCCACTGCAAAGCCTTGTGTATTAAAGGCGTAACAGCCACTATTACAGTTTATCTTAATATGCCAGGTTGAAAACTCTGGGAGGTCAGTCGTCCCTCTACAGAAGACCAACAGTCTCTCTTGATGGAACTGACTGGATTGCTATGGGCTTGTAGCTTCCTGAGCTCTCAAAATTTGTGTCAGACCCTTAAATGTTGTAGGTTAGTGCCAGTCAGAAGGAAAACAGATTTGATCCCTATAATGAAACTAGGCCTGATGGAATTATCCCAGTTCCTTAGTGACATTAAAATCAAAGCTGCTGCTAATCTCAATATTGCTTTTATATTATCTCATCCACACTTTCAGAAATATTCCACATAAGAAGAAATCTCATAATTTGAAATAAAGTTACATAGAAGGATGTATTTCTAACATTTCTGTATGGAATTTGTGTTCTCTCTTACATATGGAAACATTATTTTTGATGAATGTGTATAGGTTTTTGGTGAAGCATCATTAATTCAGCACTGTTCGCAGCCTGTTATTCTTTCTAATTATACAGCTGATACATATTCCAGCCTTATAACCCTGAGAACTGTGCAAAGTACAAAACTGTTTTTTAAAATTCACTTTCTGTTATGTTTTGCCAAAAGGATTCCACTCCTTTACTAGGAAGGAGCTGTGAAGGAATTCCATAGTCTCCTGAAACCAAGTGCTGTAGAGAATCACTTAAAGACATCTTGATTCTATTAGTATTTGTAAGCCGGAGGACAAACTTGGATACCTGGGTAGTTAAAACTTTTTTACTGTTGTGGATGAACCTTTTTTATTACTCCTTATTGGATTTATCCTACTACAGCATATTATCCAGGAATACAGCATATTAGTCCTGCAGTGCTGAGGGTTACTGAGTAGGTAGAAAGTCTTATGTGCCCATTTGCAAAAATATACAGTGGTTCACCAAAGGAAAAAGAGGAATGAAACAAGACTGGTATCAGCAGTGCTCCAGGGAGATGTGTTACAGTTTTGACTGCACTTCACACTAGGATGTTTTGGTGCTAATGGGACTTGGTAACTGAATCTGTATGAGCTGTAGTTCCTTGTTTTCTATAACAACCACCTCCTTCGACCTGCTGGTCATGCCTCTTTTGATGTAGCCCAGGATACAGTTGGCTTTCTGGGCTGCAAACGCGCATTACTGGCTCACATTGAGCTTTTCATCAACCAACACTCCCAAGTCCTTCTCCTCAGGGCTGCCCTCAGTCCATTCTCCCCCCAGCCTGTAGTTGTGCTTGGGATTGCCCCAGCCCACATGCAGGACCTTGCACTCAGCCTTGCTGAACTTTATGCAGATCACGTGGGCCCGCCTCTCCAGCCTATCAGGGTCCTTCCAGATGGCATCCCTTCCCTCCAGCATGTTGACCACACCACACAGCTTGGTGTTGTTGGCAGACTTGCTGAGGGTGCACTCCATCCCACTGTCCGTGTTGACAACAAAGATGTTGAACAGTGCCGGTCCCAGTACCGACCCCTGAGGAATGCCACTCATCACTGATCTCCACTTAGACCCTGAGCCGTTGACCACAACTCTTTGAGTGTGACCACCCAGCCAATTCCTTATCCATCAAGTGGTCCATCCATCAAATCCATGTCTATCCAATTTAGAGACAAAGATGTCATACAGGACAGTGTCAGATGCTTTGCACAAGTCCAGGTAGATGACATCAGTTCATCAGATGACTTCACCAATGCTGTAACCCTGTTGTAGAAGGCCACCAAATTTGTCAGGCACGATTTGCCCTTGGTGAAGCCATGTTGGCTGTCACCAGTCACCTCCTTATTTTCCATGTGCCTGAGCATAGCCTCCAGGAGGATCTGCTCCATGATCTTGCTGGGCACAGAGGTGAGACCAGCTGGTCTGTAGTTCCCCAGGTCTTCCTTTTTTCCCCTTTTCCAGTCAGTGGGAACTTCACCGGACTGCCATGACTTGTCAGATATGATGGATAGCGGCTTAGCCACTTTATCCGCCATTTCCCTCAGGACCCACAGATGCATCTCATCAGGTCCCATGGACTTGTGCACCTTCAGGTTCCTCAGATATTTTGAAACCTGATCTGCTACTGTGGGTGGTTCTTCATTCTCCTTTGCCTTCTGTGACGTGGGTGGTGTAGCTAGAGCACTTGCTGGTGAAGACTGAGGCAAAAAAAGTCGTTGAGTACCTGAGCCTTCTCCATATCCTGGGTAACCAGGTCTCCCATTTCCTTCTGGAGAGGGCCCACATTTTCCCTAGTCTTCCTTTTATCACTGATGTACCTATAGAAGCTTTTCTTGTTGCCCTGATGTCCCTGGCCAGATTTAATTCTATGAGGGCTTTTGCTTTCCTAACCTGATCCCTGGCTTCTCGGACAATTTTTCTGTATTCCTGCCAGGCTACTTGCTCTTGCTTCCACCGTCTATAGGCTTTCTTTTTGTATTTGACTTTGCCCAGGAGGTCCTTGTTCATCCATGGGGGCCTCTTGGTGGTTTTGCCTGACTTTCTCTTTCCTGGGATGCATCTCTCCTGAGCTTGGAGGAGGTGATCCTTGAATACTAACCAGCTTTCTTGGGCCCCTCTTCCTTCCAGGACTTTGTCCCACAGTACTCTACCAAGCTGGTCCCCGAAGAGGCCAAACTCTGCTCTCCTGAGTCCAGGGTAGTGAGCTTGCTGTGCACTCTCCCTGCTGCCCTAAGGATCTTGAACTCCACCATTTCATGGTCACTTCAGCCAAGGCTGCCCTTGAGCTTCATATTCCTCACCAGCACCGCCTCCTTGTTGATGAGAACAAGGTCCAGCATGGCACCTCTCCTCATTGGCTCCTCTATCACTTGGAGAAGGAAGTTATCATCAACGCATTCCAGGAACCTCCTGCATTGCTTGTGCCCTCCTGTGTTGTCTCTCCAACAGATATCGGGGTGGTTGAGGTCCCCCATGAGGACCAGGGCTTGTGAACATGAGGCTGCTCCTATCTGCCTATAGAGGGCCTCATCCACTCAGTCTTCCTGGTTGGGTGGCCTGTAGCAGACTAGCAGACCCTCACTTTAATGTCACCTGTCCCTGCTCTCCCTTTAATCCTGACCAATAAGCTCTCAGTCAGCTCCTCATCCATCCCCAGGCAGAGTTCCATGCACTCCTGCTGGTCATTGACAGAGACAGCGACACCCCCTCCTTGTCTCCCCTGCCTATCCTTCCTAAAGAGCCTGTATCCTTCCATTCCAACACTCCAATCATAGGAGCCATCCCACCACATCTCTGTGATGCCAATGAGATCATAGCCCTGCAGTCGTGCACACGTCTGTAACTCCTCTTGTTTATTCTCCATGCAACAGAGAGATCCTTGGCTCTGGTCCTGAATCATCAGTGAAGATTGTGGGTTTACTATTAAAAGAATAAGTCTTTCTTTAGAATCAAAACAGATTAAAGAAAGTGAAAATGACCAGAGCTCCAAGCCAGCCTGTCTTTCCCAGGATACCAAGAACTAGAAAAAAGCAGAGGTCATCGATCATGTTCTGTCACTTCACTCTTGATATTTTTCATGTTTCAGGCAGACATCCAAAATTGGATACTTTTCCATAAGACAAAAGCAACAAAAACAAAGTGGCAATAATTATGCGTCAATTTTGGGAGACCTTTCTGTAGCCTTCCAGTACCTGAAGGGAGCCTACAAGAAAGCTGGAGAGGAACTGTTTACAAGGGCAGGCAGTGGTAGGACGAGGTCTAGTGGCCTTAAGCTGGAGGAGGGTAAATTATAGATGATATATTAGGAAGAAATTCTTTACTGTGAAGGCGGTGAGACACTGGAACAGGTCACCCAGAGAAGTTGTGGAGGCCTCATCCCTGGAAGTGTTCAAGGCCAGGTTGGATGGGGCTTTGGGCAACCTGGTCTAGTGGAAGGTGTTCCTGCCTGTGGCAGGGGGGTTCGAACTAGATGGTCTTTAAGGTCCCTTCCAACCCAAACTGTAGTATGATTCTGTGATTCCATTATGGGTTGTTCCCACATCTACAATCTTGACACTACAACGGGCAATCTGATGTGCACCTTTTCCTTTCTTCTACTCTTTGTCTCCATTAAGTCATCAGAATATTTGTATTTCTTCATCGAATAAATGTATTTAGATTATCTTTCGATTATCCTAAAGTGTCTAAAAAATTGCCTAACTTTGTGGTATCATGTCTTGAAAGACAAAGAATAATTTCAGGTGCTAGTTTTTCTAGATATGATCTAGGCAGGATACAAGTACTCTCTAAACTGGATATCAGATTTTGGATAAGCTGGTAGTCTGCTTAAAGCAAGCATACTCTCTTAGCGTTTACAAGAAACACCTGTATAAATCTAGATCACAGAAAGTCCATTGTGTAAGTCCATTCCGCTGTCAGATGGTGAACAATTTTGTCTGTTGAAAAACACCTTTTACTCTTGAAATACATGTTTGTTTCACTTTTTTTGATACAGGATATATGGCTTCACTTGAGATGCAAACTTGATAATAGCAAACTTCTGTGTATAGGTCGGTCCAGCAAAAATTGAGCAATCCTTGGAGTGATTGAGGGGACGAACAGAGATCACATCTTAGCAGTGGGGGTTTTATGCTCTAGTTTCTTCTGCCTGTGCAGTGATAGAGTTCTTAAGCTTTCACTGGCATAAATATTTCTAAGAGCTCTGTCACTGACTGGGGATCAGAAGGAAGCCAGGTCATACATCATCACTCTCTTCTCACCTAAACCTGTAATGTGTAAGAAAAAGCTGTGCTTCCATCCCAACTATGACTCATCTGAAAGCAGTCATGGACTTTCTCATCAGTGAGTCAATTTTCACCCATTGTCTTAGGAAAACTTCATGCTTTTTAAGAGAGCAGTGGGGTTTTTTCACCTGTAAAACAAGAGCTTTTTAAATGTGGTGTCTCACCCATGCAACTCTCAAAGAGAAACAACCTCAGAACCTGGCAGTTTCTGCTCCAGGGCAGTGGAGTCAGCGTGCCTTTCACATAACAACTCTGCGGGCAAAAGTGCTGTGCTGGCTACTGCCGAGCTGGGTTAAAAGGTTGTAGCCCTGAGCTGCTTCTCAGAGGCTACCGTCTTCTCCGATCTGTCAGCAGGGCCGCACATGTAGTCTCTTCCTGGTCCCATTCTATTAAAATAATGTGTTGAAGGGGTTTTTTTTAAGAGGCAAACCAGTATTGTTTAGACTTTTTAGAACAAGGTCAAGAAGCAAATACAGTTATGCTTCAGATTGGAGAAGGGATTACTAAATTCATATCCAGGACGGTAAGTTCTTTATCCAGCTGAGCTGCAGCCAGTGCAACCTATCTGACTACATCCTACATATTTAGGTATGCATGTCCCTGCACTCTTGATTTAAGCACTGTTTTTTTAAGTACCTGATGGAACTATTTCACTCTTTTTCCTCAGAAACGCTGCAATATTAAATACATCTCTTCACGCTCACCAAGGTCATAAAATTTGTAAAGTTTTCAGCATTTTAACACGTAAAAATTTCTGTAGTCCAGTAGTACAGTCCTTTCCCTTTTCAAGCCCTTAGTTTAAAAGTCCAGTACGTTAAATGCGTATGTTCAAAACATCAGTATTCAATAAAAGCATTGTCCATTTGTCTTGTTCTCAAATTTTCTTGCTCATGTTTTCTTTCATACAGAGCTCAATGAGTACTTTTTGGAGCAAGTATTTTTGTTTTAGCCACAATTACAAATTCCTAACTAAGATTAAGTCAAGACGTTCAGAAAATAGATACAGAAAGAAAAAGAGAAATCTATTTTAGTGCATATGAAGTCTGCTCAAGGAGTGGTAACACTGAATTAGAAAAAGCAGATTTAGTGTCACTGCTACTCTCAACAGTTTGCCAGTGTGATCCTAAGTCTTTATTAAAAAAGATCTTGACAACAAACAGAAAGGTATATTGGTGTATATTTTGGTGGTATATTTTAACACATTTGATTATTTTTAAAAAGTCATTCTCTGAAATTAGCAATATTAATATGATTATGTTTACAAGCTAAAGCAGCTAAAAATTTGGATTATTTGGGAATTTGGAATTTTTACTACTTTAAGTGCATTTGCAGCTAAATTTTTAGATGAAAGGTAGATAGGAAATCTGTAGTATTCAGAGTTTGTGTTTCATCATGACTCCTGCATGATGCCATCTTTCACACAGCCACAAATGGATAGGACCTGATTTTATTCCTTCTTTGCAAGGTGATGATAGGTGGGACAAGCTTCATTGGACAATGAAGTCAAAGTTTTCTTTTGTGTCCTGTTGCACATCCTGATTTGGCCTCACCAGCTGCAGATGAGAATTAAGGTCAAAGGACAGAAATAGTTGTTTTCCCTAATAGACAGCAATCCTTTGAGTTCATTTGAGAACTGCTGTTTTATGATGAGGGCTATTGTTTTTGTCTGCTCTCTTCCCAACATCTATAAAATGTTTCTGAACTCTATTTGTAAGAGGTTTTTCCTGTTGGGAAAGAATACGTCAAGGTTGTGTTTCTATATCTAGTTATTATAGTGCTTGAGCCTCAAGATCTCGGTACAGAATGTTCTTGCTAACACCATTTCTGCGAGGCTACAAAAGGTTTGTGATGAGGGCACGCCTACCTTTGTCTTAGTTACTCAGGACATGCATCCAGCATATTGGTTACTCACAAGAAAAGTCAAAGAATAGCTCAAGCATCCTTGAAGGCATCTATTTCAACATCTGTCATGTAGCACAAAAGTGTCTGTGTCATCATTTCCTTCTGGGAATACACTATATTGTTCTAGTGATTTCAATAAACTTGTCACATGCCACCTTCCTTCTGAAAGAGCTGCATGAATAGGCAGTATAACCTAATATAATTTAACACAAAAGTCTTATGATCAGTCCAGTATTTGTGCATGTATTCTCAAAATCTGTTCTGGAAGTGTTTAGAACGTTATAGAGAATGAAAATGTTCAGCCCAAGTAATAATTAATGGTAGCTGTTAAAAAATGAGAAGCTGAGTGCAGAATAATGACATATTATTATATGTTTTTCTTATCCTATAAGCAATAATTTGGTATCAGCACAGTCATTTAGGGGGAGGCGGGTGGGTCTTGACTTCCTGCTCCACCAACAGACGTATAACTATGACAATCGTGTTTATTAATGTTCTTCAGAGTTGCACACTGGTACAGCATTTATAGTATGTTCAACTCTTTGTAGAGGCTTACTCTTAAGTTTTGCAGGATAATAATGTCTTTATATGTTTTTTTCAGACAAGAAGCCCTTCTTGCTGCCATTAGTGAAAAAGATGCCAATATTGCTCTGCTAGAACTTTCATCCTCTAAGAAGAAGACTCAAGATGAAGTGGCTGCACTAAAACGAGAGAAAGACCGTCTTGTGCAACAGCTCAAGCAGCAGGTGGGTAGAGGAGGGCTAGGAAAGAAACCAGTTAATAATCTGATGTGAGATTATTATCTTGATTTATGGAACTAATAATGTATAACCCTGTCATATGTTGGGATAGCAAGTGCATTTATGATGATTTTAAACTAGCTACTGGTCATGAAGCCTGTAAAACATGGTGGGGAAAGAAGTAGTCTCAATATGGAGGGAAGTTTCTTTGTGTCACTGCCTGAGTAGTAAATGTGTGATAGGATGTATCAGAAACCATGAATGAAAAGGACATTGGTTATCTTCTACAGGCACAAATAACCACAGATTCAGGGAAATGTGGTGCTTTTGGTGGTCTGTATTTGCCTTGTTGGGGAAGAATCATACATGGAAGAAAATTCTTTTTGCTGTAAAGCTCAAATATGAATGGGTTATACAGCTTCTACTGTGGCTTCTAGTCTGCAACAGGAGCACCATATGGGAATGCCAGTTACTAGAATTGAATTTGAGATGTCTCGTGCTTGTGAGGAGATTCGTCCTTTCCTATTTCTGGCCTTTCCCTTTTTAAGATCTTTTTGTGTTGGCATGACAACCAAAAACAGTATATTTCTATTCAAGTTTTTAACATCGTACTTCAATATTGAATACAATGTGAAAAATACATTGCCAATAAAACATGGCGGAAGCAAAAGGATTTCTAGCAATACGAGATTCAGGATCTGAAAAATCTGAGTAGATTTTTCACTTCAGCACTTCTGGTGGGTTTTTCTGAGTTATTCCCTTTCCGCATTCCCTGTAATAGCACATATGCTGCTGCCAATCCAGTATCAACTTCTTTGGTGCCACCAATTCAATTTTCATAAAGTTTTATGTGCAACATTTCATCTGTCAAATAGATGATTGCTGTTGCTGTCAAAAACAGTTAAGACAAAAACAAGTCTTCTTTCTGAGAAAGGATTTCTTTACTTCTTTCTTAGGAAACACAAGTAGGTTACCGGACATGTATTTTTAAGATAATTATTTAAGATTTAATTTAAGAACAGTCATTTTGAATGTTGTATCAGCTTTAAAATGAGCAAGAAGTATAGTTTACAGTCTTGTATTATTTACTTTTGTGCAACAGTTATAATGATTTCAATTGTCAGCCAGCTGATCTCCTACTAGAACAGGATTCAGAACTGATTCCAGCAATGTAAAGTACTTATTTTCTTCATGTAATTAATTGTCTGTAGGTGTAGCGGCCTTAGTATACATTACCACTCATTACAAAAGAAATTGGAACTTTATTGTCAGTTCTAGTCCTAACCTCAAATTTTAGTGCTTTCCTGCCCCTTGCCCTTCCCAGTTTCCTTCCAGTATATTTAATTTGTGTATTAAGGTAGATTGTCTGTAATGACTTAGGTTTCAGTTGTAATTCATATCATTAGTTTTTAGTGCCGATAAGTCATCCAATATCATATGCTGTTCCTAAAAAGACACAGCCTTTTCCCTTAAGGATGCCCATTCTAAGTGCTTTTCTGTATAGGTGTGGGATGCTTAATTTCCCAAATAAGCTCAAATCGCAAAGATTAATTTGACATTGTTCTTGCTATGAAATGAGACCAATTCTGAGTTGGTTTTGGAGCAATAGTCCTTTTTCAAAAAATTCATTGGAATATCCAAATGTCTTTGAAGTTTCTGGTTCCAAAACTGCCATCAGCTATGAAGAGTCATCATTGTTTAAGATAGTCATCTTAAAAAAAAAAAAAAAAAGAAGAAAGCAGAAAGTAACCTCTTCAACACATCTGTGCTATGAGTAGTATAAAGATAAAATATATATAAGTAGTAGAAATACAAATATAAAATCACAGACAATGCAACTGCAAGATATTCTCCAGTGCATACCCAATCCCCGAGGCAGAATATATGTTTATATCTAAACAGTCTAAACTATATTTAAACCATACCTGAGAGATATTTATTTGACCAAACAGATATTTGACACATTCTCTGTAAAATCTATCCTATACCTTAAGGATGTATCATCTTTTGTCCTTTTTTCTGTGTAGCCTTCAATGCTATTGAAAGAAAAGCTACTTAGAAAGTTACTTATCATACTTATCATAATACTTACCACCTCTGTAAGTTGCAGAGGATCTGACATTGCATTTATTTTTTTAGTACCAATAGTTTTAGCATGTACTTTTTCTGCATTGAGGTCATCAATTCAAATCATACCAACTTTGACAGCTCCAGAAATAGGAGATGGGTCAGAAGAGAAGGCTATGAGATTTTACAGGATCCTCATTACTGATATGGTCAAAGGGAATCTCATTTTTCCACATGCTTTGCAAATAATCTGTGTGCTTAGCCCTTGTGGTCCTCTTCAGTTATTACAGGTCACCAGCATCATATTTTCCAACAAAACTACTATGCTGCTTCATCAGTTTAAGCTTTCTCTACATGGACCCTTTCCTACATCTTGAGAACAAAGGTTCTTCTGTGTTAGTAGTTCCACGGGACTACATAGCATTTCAGGAACTTCCTAAAAGTTTAGTTGTAATTCCTAAATTTACAGTAGAAATTGTGAATGAAAAATCTTTCAGACTTGCAGATGTATTGAACACAGCTGTTCAAGAAAGGCGAGTTATGCCAGTTTAATCAAGATCTTCTGGAAGACTTTGAAAAGTGGTTCTGGAGCCTAAAAAGTTTATTCAACACTTCAGATTCAGAGCTGGGATCCTGACCTCAGTAATTCCTTCCTTCTGCCTTTAACATTGTTTCAGAGCTGTTCAGCTCCCTGATAAGTAGTTAGTATTTCAGTCCATCCCATTGCTAGGAAATGCTTAGACTTTGTGGTGGGAAGGCAGCTCTTTCTGTTGGCTGTCAGGCACAGCTGACTAAAAGATTCCCGTTTCCATGTACGTAGGATGCAAATAGAAATGCTGAGCAATGTCGGAAGAGGGTGGTTTGTGTGAAGAGTCATGAATGCTGTGGTAGCTACCATAGGCCTGATTTCTGACTCTCACTGCAAACTGGGAAGAGCCTCTGACAGAGATAACACTTCAGGAAAGCAGTTTTCTGACTATGCTGCAGTAATGCGCGTGAATGGATCCGAGTGTGTATGATAGGATTCAGATTATGCCTTTTCATTGCTTGTGCTGGTTATCATTGAGTTGCTACAATCTACCACTGTTAACAGACTGACTTACTGTTAATTGACCTTTCTGAGAGTGTAGAAAGATACACCTCTTGTGTCTCCCAAAACAAGAACTCCTTCTACTGATGAGCCTCAATTTACTTGTTTAAAAAAAAAAAAAAAAAAATCCAACTTCTTCAGCCCTGCAATTTCAGGTGATTTTTATTTATTTAAAAATATTGGTGAAGACACATAGATTCATCAAGGAAAAGTTGTACAGATTCCAGAGGACTCTGCGGTTATTCCTTGCTTTAACTCTCCTTTCTCCCTTCCCAACACAGTCACGTTCCTGGTCGCTCGCATGGGAAAGGTATTACTGCGAAAGAGAGGGAAGGAGTCCTGCCAAAGACATTTTGGTTCTTTAATTTCTTTAAGTATGTGTATTAAAGTTTGGATGAAGAAAGGCATCTTGGAAAGAGGATATGGCATCAATGTTGTTTTAATTTAGAGTTTCTAGGCTCTGAATTGCAGGAATGTGCCTCAATATAGAGACCGTTTCCTAATGAGGCAGTCGGCATTGACCAGGCTTTCTAGTAAATGGAGCTGCCTGTTTCATATTGGTTGTCAGTTTGTATGAGGGATTTCCTCTATCATCGGAAAGGCAGGCCGATTGCAGGGCGAGGGTCACCGGCTAATGTGGTCCCAATTTACTTCCTCCCAGAGTGCTTTGTCTCCGTGAGCAGTTCACGGAGAAGCAGTGGTTGGGAGGCTGCTTCACCAGAGGGGGCCGGGGCTGATGCAAGAAAACAGAGCTGAAGGTTGCCTAACAAAGTCCAGATGTAGCATGGCAAGCGCCAGCCAGGATTATACGCCGTACAGAAGCCCTCGCGACGCGTCATGCTGGAATTGCCGGAGACCCAAGGAGCTTTGGCCTGCTTTGTGGCAGCACATCCACCACTCATCTGTTAGAAAGTAGCCTGTTTGCCATTTATTCCTTTCCTTGTCAAGCTAAGTTGCAATGATCAGGAGATATTTATTGTAACAGGGCGAAGCGCTACTCTGCAGCTTCGAGTTGTAAAAGGAAGGCATATCTGAATGGGCTGAGGTTTTCCTGTCTGTGGGCTTTGAGTCTTAAACGCTTTGGGTTTTCTACTAGGAGCTGTTTGGAGCAAAGATTGTCATTTTCTGTGTTTGTACAGTGTCCAGCACAGTGGGGGCCCGACTTGACCAACATCTCTAGGCACTACTGTGCCATAAATGTTAAGTAATATTGACAAAAGTTTTAGGAGGCTCTGAACTGTATCAGTGTCTGTTTTCTGAGAGCCTGGAGTATTATTCAACTGAATTATTTGTAAATGACTGTACTCACTTGTATTATTATATAATGTTTCATAATTATTCCCACTTCTTTTTTAATATACTGTAGCAGAAGTTACCAGGAACTAGCTTGATTCAGTGTTACTGGTGATGGGATCTCAAAATTTTCATTTTAAGTGGTGTGACTCCAGGTTAGGTTAGTACTGGGTACATTTTTATTATGCTGCCTTTTCCTAAAGAAAAGCAATTTTCAGATCAGTTCCTCAGTATTTTAAGAACATGTTGAGTTTTGATCCTGCACTTTAGCATGCTCATAGAACCACCCAGCTTTCTCCACATATTTCATAAACATATATTTTCTTCTATAGATTGTTAATGAAAAATACGGAATAGTACTGGGCTCAGGACAGAGCTCCATGTAACCCACTTGATTTATTCAGTTATACTTGTAATCTGTTCTTAAAGACTATTAGTGAAGGAGACCTTCAGTCTTGGGAAGTCTTTTCTATGGCTCATCTGTCTTTATCATTACAATGTCATTGCGCATCTGTAATCTCCATTACTGCAATTTAAGCTCATTACAATTTTTTTCTATCTGTTACGGACATAGAAAAAAAAAAGACTATTTCTTGGCACTTCTAGCAGCCTTTTTGATTGATGATGGTATCTCCTCTGTGTCTTACTCTAAACCGGGCAGTTTCAATTCTTCCAGTTTTCATGTGTATTATCTTCTAGATATCTGATCATTCCCATGGTTCTTTGTTAATTTGATTTGTCTTTTTCTTTCTCCAAGTGTGGTATCCAAAGCTGGACAGAGCTCAAAATGAGGCCATTCCTTAGCTGAACTTGTTCATAAGCATGTCACGTGAGACAGTGTCAGAAACCTTAATGGAATCTTCCAAAATCTCACTGGTTCCCACAGGTTCTTAAAAATAACCATTAATAGCTTTCATTATAGTAGATAAACTCTTTCCTAGTGTAGTCAGAGCAAATTTGAAGACACCTGATTTTTTTGATCTCATCTGTTCTTTTCCTTTTCTGACCTAAAATTATATTCTCTGAGTATTGAAATAAATTTTGTTAGTCACCTGAGTACATCTTTTAGTGGCAACTGACACAGAAAAGGCATGAGCACTTTGAGCTTCTTGGCTTTATTTTTTGATGGCTTTCACTTTTGACTAAGTAGATCAGCCTTTGTCTCCAGCTTCCTCTTCGTTCTAATGTACATTTCTAATGTCTACTTTTTCTCCCTTAGTACTTCCATTTCATGCAGTTCCTTGCCCTTTCCTGTTCTTGCCATATACACTCTCGCTGTGTTTTCTTATGCTTAATTTAGTGAAAAGAACTCCTTTCTATTTTAGTGAAGGGAGATAAGAAACCTCACGCTATTGAAAGTGTGGGTTATGTATTCGGCTTACTTGCTGTTCGGAGGAATCTTATATACCTGTTATTCCCTTCTACTTCTGTGTCCTCATCATGATCATTCCTTCCTCTGTGGCCCAGCATGAATTGAGGGGCTGTTAGTTACCATTCGCATAAATTGAGAGGAATTATTTGGTGATGACTAGTAGTATTAATAGTTAGCATTTATGCAATGTTTCATATATATTTCATCTAGCCATGCAAGTCCCAAAGCTGTTTTCTCTGTGCTACTTTGTGCTTCCTCCCTGCAAAGATTTTGGCTGACTTTCCTTTTGAGGCCAAGGTACTGCAAAGATTTGTTTCTCAAGTAAATGTGGTTCATGGGATCATGAGGAAAAGGAAAGAATTTTAGATTCCAGAATAGCTTCTCCCCCAAAAAATGCTAGTTTTCCACTGTTACTTGTTTCCCTGGAAACCCTGCACACTGATACATGACACTCCTCTGCTGTGAACTTTTCCAAAGTGAGGTTCCACTGGTTGGAGTCATTTCTCTTTGTAACAGGAGAACGTAAAACAGGTCAAAGGAGACTGACAGGCAAGCGTTTTCCTCTTACTGCCATGGAGCTGTATCAGCATGACCACACTTCTGGCAGTTTTTATTACCACCCTGCTTGATGAAATAATACAGATTCTGTGAGGCATGCAGTTAGTCTTTGCTTTGCCTTAGCTGCCCTGATTTGAAACCATGTCTGATGAGAGTGATTACCCTATTAGCAAACAAATTTCTTCTTCAGGTGACATGGATACGATCACTGCAGGTAATTACTAAATGTAAGGCTGTTTCTGTGACAGAACTACCATTGTTCTCCAAGAGCATCTGAGAGGTCCCGGTGGTCCAGTGGTCTCCGCTGAAGTTTAATGAGTGGAGGTACTTCTCAAACCATTGTCAGAAGGGGACTTAGGAAGTCTGGGAAGATGTATTTAAGTTGTCTGAGTGTGGTGGTGGCTGCTTCTTTATAGCTGAGAAAGCAAAGTAAAAGTTAACGTTTGAGACGAGTGATGATATTCAGGGCACTTGGATCCATGTTTGCTTATTGATCTCTTCACCACAGTACTCACATATTTGCACTAGCAAGAGTGGAAATAGATGCAAAAGTGGGGAAAGAAAACATATGTAATCGCATAGTTAAGAACAGACAGGTGAGCTTGAAGAGGACTTGCATGTCAGAGGTTCCAGCATGTGCTGGGCAGAACAGAAGGTACTCGGTTCGAAACAACAGCAGACAGATTAATGTACTTTGCCAGGATATTTTCAAGGAATAGTGAAAATATTTTGAGAACTATTGTCACTTGTCGTGGACTCAGTACCTAAATAGTGCAGTTACAGCCTCGTTTACACACTGCATGGTATGTAGAGTCAGTGTAAAGTCATCTTTTTTTCAGGCTCTTATACCACCAGTATCCACAGGGTCAAATGCAGCTTTGCAAAATTTGGATCTGCTCAGTTTAATGTACAAAGATGCCAAAAAATGTAGGTTTTCTAGTATATTATACATTTATAGTATATTAAACTGAAAGAGGGTAGGTTTACATTAGATATTAAGAAGAAATTCTTCTCTATGAGGGTGGTGAGGCACTGGAACAGGTTGCCCAGAGAAGCTGTGGATGCCCCATCCCTGGAAGTGTTCAGGACTAGGCTGGATGGGGCTTTGGGCAACCTGGTCTAGTGGAGGGTGTCCCTGCCCATGGCAGAGGGGTTGGAGCTAGATGGTCTTTAAGGTCACTTCCAACCCAAACCATTCTGTGATTCTATGATTCTATTCTTAACTGTACTGACAGTGTAGCTGGCATACACGTGAGCAGGCAGAAGTGGGGGGGAAGCACTCTGTACACTTCTATTCAGGAAGCTATTGAACTACAAACAGAAGAAACTTCTGGCTGAAGTGAATATATCCACTAATTGGCTCTCATCAAACGTTGCCAGCTGTCAAATTTAAGCATCATGGCTTTTGCCGAAGGCCTGTAATCCACCCAGATTATCAATCACAGCACTGCTTGCTTTGCCAGGCTTTGCTCCTCAGTAATTGTTTCTGTCAAAGAGGGATCTCTGCCAGGAGCAGACCCCAGCACACTGACAGCAGCTGAGCAGGCACAGAAGGTGAGGCTTTGTCATGCCCTTGAACACTGCTTCCTGAAGCACGGCACAAGAAGCCCTCGCAGATTAAAAGCAAGCACCTTCTCTTTGCCATGTTCTCCAGACTTTTTTCCCATCATTTTTAATCTTCAGTTACCACAGTAACAGCACTCAGTGCAGCATCAGCAGTCTTTTCTGGGGCGGCATTTCATCTTCCCATGGTATTACTTATACTCTCGTTCCCCTCTCCCTCCTCCTTTTGCCTTTACCTTCTGCCTCTTTACATTCGTTAAATAATAATGTATGTTCAAACGAGCTCCTTGCCACCACTGGTGCCGGAGAAGGGAACTGTGTGTTGGCCGCACTGTAAAAAAGCCAGTCTCAGCCAGTAGTTTTTAGGGCATTGCAATGGCCACTATGTAGGTTTGCTCGAAGGGGAAGGTTCTTTGCCTCACTGAGTTTGAGCTTTAAGATTTATAAAAGTACTTTGGAGTTCACATGACAATACAGTACTTGCTGCCCTTTCTTTCTAGACGTTTGTAACATTTAAAAAAATACTCTTACGGACTAATATTTCCCAAGTTCAATCTCAGTCTTCAAAACCCTGTTTCATTCTGTTAGAAATATTCCTACATTTATCAATTATATTAAGATTTTCACATTATAGTTTTACAGCTTTTTAATTCACTAAAACTTTGCACAAATAAATGTAAATTAACTGGATAGTTGCTGACAGCATCCACTGCCATTTTTACAGTATTTCTCAGTCAAGGATTATGCACTCCTATAACTAAGTTATTTGAACAACATTGTCCCTGACTAGAAGATCAGGATTGCTGGACAAGTCTAGGTTAGCAGCTGAGGAACCCTGTATCCCATTTCTTTAAGTGACAACCAACCTGCGAGTGTTTGGTATCAGCTAAAATTGTTAAGCCTACACTGGGAGGACCAGGCTTGTTTAGTGGTATTAAAGAGTTAACAACACTGAGTGAGCTTTGTTTTCTCCAGCAAACTGCACTAGGAAATCTAATTTTGGGCCTAAAAAATAGTAATTCCTTTGTCTGTGAATAGTTTTTCTGGACGTGAGTGCAGTGTAAATACTGTCACTGTCATTTCACATCACAGTTGAACCGATTGGTGGTTTTCTGTAGTTACTGTGGCATAAATTGCTGATCTGATAGGCACTGTTTTTTTCAGTTAAATAAAGAGAATATATTAGAACAGGTCTTTTTAATACATTCATCAAACAGAGCACTTATGTATTTATTTCTGTGAGACTTCTGTACTCCAAATTTGATGTTGAGAATGGTTACCCTCCCTCAGTTTCTGACATTCTTTGTGTTAGCAGATGAGTTCATGAGATAGATGCAAAAGCTCAGCAAGAGCTGTTTAGAAGAGCTCAAGATTGCCAAGAGTTGTTCATTCAAGGAATAAAATTATGGGTGCCTCTTCTTTTGCTTAACTTCTACAGTTTGTGGGGCAGTTGGGAAGGACCTGTACACGACTACTCCCTGTTTGTTGTCCAGCGACAGGATGTGCCTCAGGGATAAAATATTTGAGACTTTCCGACAATCGGTTCTTGTGGCTGGGTTGGTTTGGCATCACTCTTTCTGGTATTTGAATTGATGATGTTCAAAGGCTGCCCGGAAAATACAGTGAGTTTATGATTGCATTTAAGTCTTGTCATTTAGACACATTGTTTAGGGAACTCTGAAGTTTTGATGACAGAGAGGATTCCATTTAAACTTGTGAATAATCTTGATGAGATAAACCCGTGAACATACTTTGTGAAGAAACAGGAATTTCATGTCGAAATTTCAGATATGGGAAGATTTTTTATGACTTGTTTGAACTCGGTAAAAATACTGTGATTTTCCAAGATGAGTGTGTAACCATCCTTGCTGATATTTCCTTGATTGGATGCAGCTTTCTCTATACTAAATTATTCCTGTTTGTTTACTTGGCACTGACAATTGTCACACATGTCCCTTTACCTCATCTCCATTCAAAATGTGCTAACTTGGAGCATTATGCTTATTTGTTCCTACATTTATTGGCGTTATATCCCCAGGGAACACACAACACAGTGAGCAGTTTCACACTAAAGCTATAAAGTAAAACTTTAGTTATGGTTATTTCTCTTTGGATGAAAAGCCTAACAAACCTGTGACTTTAACAACTGTCTTATATAAAAAGCAATTCACATGTTGATAGTTGGTAAAAAGGTAGTGGCAGAAAGCAGAAGAACATTTTACCAGCTGTAGTATTGGTTTTAATTTGCGTAAGATCTCTAACCGCTGAAGTGATAGACGATGCAAGGTGTGTTCCAAAAACGTGTAAGAAGGTGGTGAAGTCAGAGATATGAGGAGACTCACCATCTTAAAAATTGATAATGTAAAAATTAAGTCTAAACTGTACAGAATGAGCTTAAGCTTCAGTAAATAGTGAGCTGTTGATGAGCAGTGCCCTCAGCTAGTTTTGAGCTTATGCAGTGAAATACCTCTCAGTCTGTGTATTTTTTTCTCATGCACTGTATTAAGTTCCTTAGAATTCTGAAAATAATTTCCCTTTTTGGATCAATCTGAGCCTAGTCCAGTACACCATATCTCAGGCTAATGAATAGGTAATGCAGAGGAAAATACAAGTTTCATGTTGCAGCTGGAAATCTAAGATATATGCTGTCAATTACAACTGGTTTCTTGATACTAACCCTTCACTAATTTACATACTGAGTTGTAGAAATCGATAGGCTAATGTATCAGGTTTCTCAAAAGGAGCCATAGATTTATTAAATTAGGTATCAGTTACTTATGATAGCTTCTGCAAATGAACACGTGCTGATGGCTGCAGCTCCCCTCAGTTTTGTTAAATTCATGGTATTATATTCTAAAGAATCCAAGTCTTTAAAAAATTATTATTCATGCTTTAGTGCTGAATGAGTTATGCATTTTACTCCTTGATAAGTACATTCAGTTCTCTACATCCCTTTTTTAAGATGAAAAAATATTCGTGACCAAAGAAAAGGTGTGTAGTTTTTCCCTAGAGGTAATGTTTTTGCCGATCGACATTTCCGAATGTGTGTAGGGAGAGGCTAGAGATTTTTCCACTGGCTGCTAACTTGGGAAGCTGTAAGGATTCTGGTAGCAACTGAAAGATAAAGATGAGAAAGTCAATACTGATGGAGAACCTGCTTGCAGTCCCTCCCTTGAATGGGGGTCTGCAGATGATGCTGTCAAATACAAGGTAGTGATTTTGACAGATCATCTTTAGGGGAGTTGTGTTCTGCTGAGTGGCCCCATATTGAGCACAAAATAAAGGAGCGGTTTCTGTCTCCTCTTCTTTGCATTAAATGTGATACCAAAGGTTTGAGTCTTTTCAGTACCAAAAAATGCTTTTAGGGATTAATCCAGGATTGCACAGAAAAGCAAACTAAGTCTCCAACTCTGTTATCGGAAGATTGCTGTCTGATTTTACTTGGCATAAGCAAACATTTATCATGTGGATCAATGAGGCGGTCAGGCACACTCAGTTTCAAAAATGAGTAAATCTACCTTTGCAATAACATGTTGCACAATTTTAGATTATCAGTAGTATAGGTGAATATTAGTCTCTCAACTTTCTGTAAAGCTTTAGTCTCCATATATACATTCAACTGATCACAGTATGGATGTCTGAGGAGAGCAATGGTCTTTTCTCTTGAAAGCAGCCCTAGTTAAGGGGTAGCCATTTTATTAGGGGTTTTCTTCTCTTTGTTTCAGCACAACTTTACAGTCACAGAACTTAGTCTTTTGTTCTCTTTCTTTCTGTTTACCACCAATTCCTGCCTGTCCTAGTGTGAATACAAATATTTACTGTAGTTGATTAAAAAAAAAAAAAAATAAATGGAGCACTCACAACTGACTCCAGCCAAGTTGTTCTTACAATCTGAACAACCTAGGTATCTCTTGTTTTTATAGTCAGATTTTTATTTGGAGGGGAAACTTAACTTTATAAAATATTTACTTTCACCATTACACCACACTTAATCCTTTTAATAGCATAAGAAATTACTTTTCCCACTTTTTTCACCTCAACCTGAAACATAACTGTAATTTCTGATACTAAGGCAGTGTGCCCTCCATCTCCAAAACACTAGTAGATATATCCTTGGCTTTACCTCCTTTATTACAGTTAGCAACCAAAACTTCTGCCAACTGCTGACATTAATGGTGTTGAAAAAATAATAAAAGGAATATAGTGATCCTTAAGAACACACACATACTTAAAACTTGGAAGACTGCATGGGTTTATTTGCTCTGTGGAAGTAATAAGTACAGTAACTTCTCATTCTAGGTTTTTTTTCTTCTTTTTTTTTTTTTTTTAAGGGGAAACATACTGAGTTGTACACACAGATCTTCATTTTGTGCACCTTTCCAGTCTCTTCCACATCTCACAAAGAGACAGGCAAGGTATCGGTGAGTTTTCCTGGACTGGAAAAAGAAGGATCCACAGATTGGGTGATGTGGGGAAGCACAGACTAAGACTAATTCCTTATTGTCCATCTCTATCCTTTTCATCACTATCAGATGATGAAAAGATACCTTGATGCCTCTTCCTCCTCTCTTCTCCCCTTTCCCAGTTACCAGAACTAGTTAGTCCTTCTCCATTGTCAGCCAGCAATCTTTTTTTGTGGTACAAAGAGGGCTTAAAAATATGAAGGTTTCCTTGTTTCCGCCTAGGTCTTCTAGTTGCAAATAAATCAGTTTAGGTTGCCCCTGTCCTATTCATTCTTCTCTAATTCTTCCTCTGCTTTGTCATGGCTGTTTAACATGTAGCATCACCTATCTAAGTTTAATGACTTTGCAGTAGAAGGATTGTTAAGGAAAAAACAGCGGAGGTACGACTGGCTGGTTTTCATCTTGTTCCACAGACCTTTTTCTTTTGGTGGTTCTATGGCAGAGACAGAACTTTCTAAGGTTTTTTCTAAGCTTTGCAGTGTGCTTTATGGTGCCCATTGGGTCAGCCTCTACTCGTATGTAATGGCATAATGTAATGGCAATCGCAGAAAGACAACAGATTAGGAATAGAGCAGGCAATGACAGGACTGCTGTCTGAAATGCAGACACCTTAGAGAAATTCATCTGACCAAACTGGCACATCTCTACCTATTGTGTGCCACAAACTTTGTAGAAAGGAAGGCAGCTTACTTTCCTGGCAAGAATAATTTTGGCACAAATACAGTAGAAAACCTGAACGTTACTTCAGTCTTCCCAGCTGGTACTGTTGCCTAAGTTTTGATGCATAGTAGATAAGAAAAATCAATCTCTGCAGGAAGAAAAGAAAAAATAAAAATAAAAAACGTTGGTTTATTGTGATTTCCCGTGCAAGAGTGGGGCAGATTGTCAGGAATCATCTCTCCAGCTCCGTGTATCACACATGTGCTGCTCTGCGCTCAGGCGGGAATCCTGCCTCTGTGGACCAAACAGAGGGACAGTGCGGATGGACAGGAATCCTGTGTTTGCAGACCACACGCATGGACGGTGTGGACAGACAGGAATGTGATGTCTGCGTGCTTGCATGAGTCTTACAAGGCAGGGCTCTTCTATGTGGATGTCAACCCTAATAATTGGCCGTACAGAGAAAATTCTTAGCTTTAATTTCATTTGGGGTAGCAAAGCTCTGTTGGTTGTCAAAGGAAATGCGCTTTCAACTCTTCCCTCCAGCAGTTACCGTGGAGCGTTTTGCCTAGATTCAAAGATGAAAGAGAGGCAGAAAAAGAAGAATATTGATTTTCTTTTTCTTTTATATGCAACAGCTTTTAAAATTAATTTCAGAACAAGCCTAAATAGCTTTGAGGTTTTGGTGTGTTTTTTTAAAAAGTTGCTATCAACACTGTTTATATCATGCAGACACAGACACATTCGTGTATATACCCAGAGCCGGGTTCTGGGCAGTTACAGACAGTCTGTGTTGAGATGATACTGAGCAGCTCACATCACTTTAGCATCTAGGAATTTGTATCTGTACATAACTACTTTTTTTGCCAAGAACAGCATGTATGGGGGGGCGGGGGGGGGCTATTAACAACTCTTTGAAGCTGCAGGCAAATGCAATTGAAGCGGTGAGTCATATAACAATAAAAATATGTAAGGCTAAAAGAACTGTGGTAAAACCACTGATATATACCTTACAAAAATACAAATACCTGGATAAAGGAATGCTTGTACTATATTTATTGTAAAGATACAGTGACAATAGACAAAGATTTGAAAACTTCGAAATTACATCAGCTAGGAAAGATGTAGATATACGAGCAGATGGCCTACAAATGATTTTGCTGAAGCAGGGGATCATGACTCGGTTTTAAGGTTTTACAGTATGATGCATCTTGTATATAAATTCCTCGATGAGATTTTGCCAATCGGTTTTCATAGGTACCGCTGGACTGAGAAAATTTCTGATTTCAGAATAGGAGAAAGACTGAGACAAAAGCAGACTGAGGCAGTTGTGTTACACCGGTTTGTTAAGTTGAGCATAAGCAAGTGGATTTACTTGGGAAAGGAGAACCAAATAGAATAATGAAGGAAAGAGGGACTAAGTAAGGTAGAAGAGAGTAAGATGAGCGTGGTGTGGAGTGAAGCTGAAGTGAAAAGGGAACGATGCCAATCAACTATGTCCAACAAAGCTTTTTCTATTTTTGATATAAATACTTTCCTGTTCTATGGGATACTACATAGGTAACTTAGAAGGATTGCCTTCAGATGTTTATAGATTTTGTAAGTCTAACCTTATCGCTGGTGCTTAACATTGGCGCTTAAATTGTGCAGGTTTAAAATAATCACAGGATTCTTATAATGTTGGAATGCATTTCCAGCCTTAGCATAACCTGAGACATCTTTTACATTTTGCTTTGTATAACACATGTATCACTAACCTACCAAAGTTTTTGAGTGTTCATGCTCCAAAGTACATTTCAGCTTGTTTTTCTCATTGCTTTTTTGTCTTTGTTTTTCTCTCAATTGATAAAATATAAGATGAAATTTTTAGCTTGGACCCACAAACACGCCATGAGAGGGGAAAAATGAGCAAGGGGAGAAGTACAATCAGGAGTTTTCAACAGTTTGAATAATGAGGACCCTGACAAAGACTGGTATTTCCTTTCACAATATTATAGAAGTAGCATTTCACATTTTTTTATTCAAGTGAGTTGTCCTTAGTGGTATGTATCAAAGTAGGTTAAAGAGACTGAATAAACTGTGTATATTAAAACATTCAGCAGACACATGAACTAAACATAAGAGGCTTGCTGCTGTTCACTTGAGAATTTTGTAGCAATTCGACCTCCCAGCATCTTAAAAAAAGGCATGGAGCACGGCATCAGAAAACTCCACTTCCTTGCAGCATTTAATGCAAGGATATAATGAGATGCTACATCCAAACTCTTACCGCTTGAACAAAACATGCTAGTTTGGACCAGCTTTTATCCTATAGTCCTCCAAAGAAGAGTTTAAATGACCGTTCTATCCATCTTCTTAGCTGAGCTGTAGTTCCCACCAAGTAACTTGTCAATTTATTGACCATTTTCAACCAAATTTGACAGAGGGAAAGTCGTCTCAAAGATCATGTAACTTATAGGAACTTAATTAACATCCACAGCTGGGTAGAGGAGAAAAAAGCCCAAAGTAGTGTTCCCACACAGGGAAAGGCAAGAAGAATCAAGCCGTGATATATTTTGTTTGGCTGTAGAATATGCATATGGCTGACCATTCAGAACATACATACTTTCACACTGGTCCCAGCTGACTCTTGCCTGGAGACACCATGGGGGAGGCAGGCTGGGGAAAGAGATTATTATAGGGTTGAAGGCCATGCTTAGAAGATGTAGGATACAAATCCAAAGCACGCAGATTTCATTAGCCAGCATAAAATGGGTAATAAAGCGAACTCTTATGCTCTTCAAGGGTAGCCATGCTGTCTGCAAAAGAAATCAGTTCTTAACTGATGAAAGAAGTAATGAAGACAGCACAATAGATGGGGAAGGGATGTGGCAGCGTGATTTAGCAAAAACCAGTTGCTGTTAAGCTAATTTAAATAAATGAGTCTTTTCTGCTCTCGGGGCATGTGGAAGCAAAGGGTACTGATCTTCTGTTCTCTGACAGGAAATTCTGGCCCTTCTCTGCCGTGGTGTGGAACCGAGATCAGACTTGTTCTAACAACCTGCACCATAGGGCAGGCTTGTAACACAAAAAATACTTACCTGCTTGCTTTAAACCTAGAGTAGAGAGGTTTTATATGCTCACTACTGGAAGGGGAATATAACCAGTTCTCTTATTTCATCTTAAGAATTAAAACAGCAGCTCATTTTGCTTGCTGCTACGGTCTTCAGATCAATTTCAGTAAATAATTTCTTTGGTTTTGTGTAGTGTGAGGGATCCAGGATTCTTTGAGGATGTTGTCACAGAATACCATTTGTCCCTTTGATCCTGCCTGAAGGGTTTTCTGATGCATAGGCCACCCAGTCAGTATAAATTAGGTTTACAATATGGTGGTAAACGTTCTCAGACTCCAACCCTTACTCAGACATCTTTGAGATATAGAAAAACACACCTTACTGAGCTTTCTGCTGAACACTCTTACATGCAATGGAAAGATGCCAAAGGACTAATGTACTTGGTTTGTTCCTGAGTAGTTAACCAGGAGAGATGTTATATATTTTTTAATTTTTTTTTTCAGTTTCTTTTAAATCTGGGATTGGGCAGATGCCAGCTCTTGTGAAACAAATAATAGAGAAAGGCAGTTCTGTTACCACTGATCAGTCAGTCTTAAACACAGCTTGAGCTATCTCTAAAGAGAGTGCAAGAGAACTAAAGGCACATATACTATAATGTTCATATGGTATAACACAATAAGGAATCCCAAACACAAGATCTGATTTGGATTGTATTTTTTGTCACTGGTTTTCTTTATACAGGAATCAGAGCAATAGATTTCAATAAACTTTGTCATCAGGCAAACCCCTAGTTAGTTATTTGTTCATCTCCTGTGGAACTAATAAAGCTCCAAGAGATGCATTCCTGTACAGGGAAAAATTGAGTTCAAAGTTTGTTTTTTAAATCCATCCACTTATATCTACATGTGTCAAGCCTTGGAGAAAACTTCATATCTAAATGATCTGCCTCCTTTAGTTTAGTTCAAAGGTTTTTGAATACAAATTCTCCAGAATAAAGTTTCTCTGTAATTATCACATGTGGGGAGATGAATAGAAAAATGAAATCTTTAAGCACATAAATTAACGAGGCTGATAAAGTCTTTCACTTTATAATGTAACATCATTGTACCATTGCCAACAGTCGATGCAGAAGCCTCTATCTCAGGTAGAATCTGTGTTAAATCCTGCAAGCTTTGACAAAGCCCAGCAGCTGCATGCTGCACGTGCTCTTTGTTGGGCTCACAAAAAACAGGCTCCAGGATGTACAGAACTATAGTAATGGGAAAGATTTTCATTTGTGCGCAGCTGACATTTTGTTGGTTTGCCGCTAAGAGAGGAATCTCAGGTGCTAATCTTAAACGTAACCAAAAGGAAAGCCCAACCTAACTAACAATGTGTCTTTTAAACCTTCCAAACAAAAATGACTACTCAGCATGTACCATCTTTTTACAATTTTTACAAATTTGACAAATGTCTCCCAGATCGTTAAATGTCATGAATGGGAAGGGGGCATGGAGTAAAATACTTGGCACAATCTTTCAGACACCCTGTGCTCAAGGTAGGTATACACTTAAGGTAGGTATAGATATACTCAGGGTAGTTATGAAGGGCTTCGCAGTCTAATAACAGGTGAGGAGGGATTATTCTCTCCGTGTTTCTGGCAGCCAGATTCCAGCAGGGAGCTGGGTGGATGTTTACAGAACGTATGGCTCACTGCGTGTTCCCAGCAAATAGAAAAGGACTATCTGAAAGGCTTTGCAAGAACATCATTTTCAGAGATACTGAATTTGGCTCACGACTTAGAAAAAAAAAACCAACCGAGTTTCTCCATTATATTTCTATGTTACTAGTGGTGAAAAAGTTTCTAAACTGTTGTATTTGCTTGTGTGTGGTTCCAGTGAAACATTCAACTCGGACTGAAATGGGATGACTCCTTTAACTCACTGACACACTGTCGCTACCACGTATCCATTTGTCACAAGTACAGTCATTATATTAATGTTTACCTAATGTGGGCCTATTTAAACTCTACATTAAAGGCTTAATAAAGCTTGTTTAGACTGGTTAGCAAAGCTAGAAATTTCCCTACTCAAATATTTTATGAAAACTGAGAAAGTAGTCAGTGATGTCATGGTTGCTGTGTTGCATGGTAGAGAAACAGATTTGATGCAAACTCTTTGAATAAGTTACTGCGATGAGAGTATGAAGCAGACTAGATTAATATGGAGAATGCACAGCTTATGAGCTAGTATCTGCTGTTCATTAGAGGTCCTGTCTAGAGATAGAGAATTGTGTGATTCCTATGAATAAAATTTGGTTTCAAAAACTTGCCGGGGGAATAGTTACCAGAATATGAGCTATCCTGCAGAAGTGCTCAAGAAAAGTATGTATTCTCATTATAACATGCAATGCAGTGCAAGCTTTCAAATAAAAACATTCTCTAAAATATATTACAAACAATGCCTGTAGCTAAACCTATGGGTTTCAAATATATATATGTGGAATTCCACTATAAAGGGCTGGTCAGACCTGGACTTTTACCAGCTATGTTCCAGAACATGTCTCTGACTTTCCCCTACTTTATGGATCAGCATCAGTTCTGTTTTTTCCTCATGTAATAATTTAACTGTGATAAAATCTATTAATTTGGACTTTAGGCTGGAGGTGCACAAAACAAGCTGCCAGTGTAGCCTGCGGTGAATGTAGAATAACTTACTCTTAGGAACCACCAGGTGAGAGTGTGCTTTGAAGCAGCACATCCATGAAGAAGGAACTTAGTGATTCTTAAACAAAATTCACCATGGCTACAGTTTTTGGCAGCTAAAATATTACACAAGTGCTGTTTGAAAGTTTTCAGGTATTGGCTGCGTTAGAAATAGTCTATTCCATGGTAATTTCCTTGTTTACCCAAACAGTTAATGATTATAGAATACAGGGAGAAGTAAACTATACGATAATCAGACAAAGCGTAGTGAAAATATAGTGAAATCCATGCAGGACCACGAAACAACAAAAGAGGGCACATTTAAAAAAAAGTGCTGATGCTGACCATTCACATTTATGATCAAAACACATTTATCTCATCTTTTCTCCCAGTGCTTTTTTTTCTTTTAATATAACTGTCTGCTGTAGCAAGGGACAGGGCAGAGGCCAGGGTTAAATAATGACGAGAAGCAAGAGGGGCATTAAGGATAAGTGTATGAAAGAGGAAGAAGTTCTGGGGGAAAAAAAGGGAGGATGGGCAAGATCTCATAGTACTGGAGTATAGTCTAATATATAACCAGGGGAAGTTGGGTTCTTTTACATGCAATACCCTTACAAATGTTATGCTCTAGACCTGCGGTACAGAATCTGTGTGGCAAGTTCTCCACGGTCATTCCTGGCTTTGAGTTAGGAGCTTGAGAGTATGCCATGGCTCCTTAGTAATTTTGAGGATAGACTCTAATCTAAAGGGTTTGGGACTGTTCTTTTGCACAGTGATTACTGGGAGACTAACGAGCCTTGTTAAGGGCTTTGACAAAGTGTGCGGTTTTAGAGGGGGGTGATTGGCGGGGAAGGAATAAGGTTATGAAATCTCTTCTGTCAAAAAAAAAAATCAACAAAAAAACCTTCTGGAAAAATATTAAGAAACCTATGGAGTTGTGGAATTTTGTCCTGCTTTTTTCATTCTAGCATTTTACCAGCACATGCATGAAGAACATACCTGTAATGGCGCATCATATTTTTTAAGCAAAATTTGGATCTGACATCCAGTTCTTATCATCACTAGTTCTGCTTACAAGCTCTAGAGGTTTTAGACAAAAGCACTCCTGACACAACTGATTTGTCTGCACTGCTCATTTATTTTCTCGCAGGACACAGTGGTTAAACCACTTTGTTGTTCATACTTTTTACAGTGATGTAGAAATGTTTGCCCTAGGATCTGAGCCATAACCTCATAAGGTGGGAGAGGATTGTATAATAGCACCATGACAAAGCAGTTCAGGACTGCAGGATGTTGGAGTGGTTCCCCACAGTAAAATAAACGGTTTGTTTTTAAATCACTGCGACAGCCACATGCTCCAGAAATTTCCATCCTTTTGAACATTTTTTTCTGGAGAGGAGCAATAGGAGAGAAACTGAGTTCATGTATTTCCAGTTATTTTAAAAAATTCCAAATTAAAGTTTGTCAATTAGCATTCCAGTCCTAAGCAGATGCTTTTTATTTCCATGTTTGACATAAAGAGAATTAGAAAAATATCATAACATTATATTATATGTGATATATTACATTATAGTTGCAACACTGCTTGGAATTTTAATGTTGGAAAATAATTTTTAGTGGTGTCCATCAGGAAATAAACTGCTTTTATTCCATCTCTTGATTTTTGCCTAATTCCTATGATACATGTGTAAATTAGTTCCTGTTGTGAAATCACAATGCTGGTGTTTCCTTGCCAAGACTTAGGTTGGCACTTAGATTAACAGCAGAAGCAGTGGAAGGTCAGGTTGGATGAAGGGGGGAACATAGAAAATGTCCTTCCAGGTGAACTAATCCTGTGTGATTGTCATCACCGGGATGCTGCAGAGACAATCTCTGCGTTAAAATGTTCAAAGGGCTGTAATGGAGCTAAGCAGCTAAATCATACTGAGCAAATAGGAGGAATTTTGGAACTTGGTTCCCTCTTCTTTTGAAACCTCAAGTCTTGATAGCTGTAAAATTATCTATAGATGAAAATCCCAAATACTAAGAATTGCTGCATAGTTTAGATTGGAGTGGACCTCTGCGTCCAACCACCTGCTTGAGAGCATCACTAGCTAAAGCAGCTTGCTCAGGGCTGTGTGCAGCTGCATTTTCAGTATCTCCAAGGATGGAGATGCTGCAGCCCCGTGCCAGCCTGTTCTGGCGTTTGATCAGCCTCATTATGAAAAGAATTTTCCTGACCTGTAACGAGAATTTTCTGTATTCCGACTGACATCTATCATCTCTTGCCCTGTCCCCTGCAGAAAGAGTATGGCTTCATGGCTTCATCTTCTCCATTTCCTCCTGTAGGTAATTAAAGAAGCCTTCTCTTTTTCAGGCTAAGTCAGCCCAATTCTCTTGCTCTCTTCTCATAACCTCCTGCCAAGTATTAATAGTAGGATATTGTACTTGAAGTTAAGTGACAGAAGTACACAACCTTTTCAATTCCACTTCAGAATTTTGAGAGAGAGATGGTGTGCTTCAAATGTTTAGATCTTTGTATTTTTCCTTTCCTGTATTAGCACTAACATAGGAGGTTTTTTCATACAGTATCATAAAACATGCTGCCTCTCTCTAGGAATAGCTATTTTTTTCTCTCAGAAAAGCTAATATGCTGTACTAACATTCTCCTAAACTTTTGCTTTTTAATAGATTTTTTTCACATATGTGCTGAAAGTCGTGTAAGAAGTTGTTATTTATTATCAAACTCAAAAATTTCCAAAGAAATGTGGAATCATTTAAAATCAGTAGCTCTCATTGCAAAACATAAATTGTGAGAGCCAACCTTAAAAATAATAAAATAATAAATATGGAGAAAGAGCCTTTATGATAAACTGGTTAAGTATTAATGTAGCCCGTTTCAAGTAGTGATTTATGACTAGTGAGTCAGACTTGGAATTCAAAAGTTGTTTGACAAAACAGAGCAAACAATATAAAGATTTTGTATAATGATTAAATTGCTTATTGCTTAAGCTCAATTTACTATTAGCTTTTGTTAAATTAATCCAAAATGAAATCAAATCCAGATCCAAACCCTGGACCTTCTCTGTCATGATCTGAGTACAGTCAAGTAGAATCTGCATTCTCTAGCCTCGAGATGCTCATTAAAATTAGAGTTTTCAGTGAGAAACCATTCAGTTATGAAGGGATTGACTCAACCACTGGCATTTTTACAGTAAGCTTTGAGTTTCCATTTAAGACATTTAATTTTAGTGCATCTCTGATGATTTAATATGTCCAGCTATACGTAATTCACTGTGTATCATATCTAACATAGATCTGGCTAGCCTTTTTATATTTTTGGAATACGAGGATTTCACAAAGCTCAAAATGGGGCTTTTACCTTATGATCTGGGAGGAGAAAATGCCGTCACTCCCTTGTGGGTCTGCTGCAGGTGTGAGTGCCCAATGACAGCGGCACCCAGGAAACTCGGGGTGAAGCAGCTGACGCAGGGACGACGGTTCGCTTCGCAAGACCCTAGACCCAGCTCTTTCATAGTCCCCTCTAGGCTACTCAGAGTATTATTGCCACCCGAAAGGTCCTTGTAAGCCCTTCTGGGGAGGGGGAACATGTTGCCCCGCTGGATTTCTTTCCTTTTTTCTGTGTGTGTGTGTGTCTGTAGGTGCTTGGGGACCTCATTTCAGCATAGTATGTTAAAAGGGCTTTATCTCACTAACACTGTCCCTTGCAGACAGAGTCCTGTAGTATATTTTAATGTTCATTGCAATTGCTTACCTAGAAAAGTAATGTTAAGGGTATTCCATTTATTCTTAGACAATTTATTTTATATTTTGTCTTTTTAAAGATCATATATCCTCTGGATCTTGAAATTTCCTGAGAAGTTGAAGAGAAGCAAAGAAACTTGTTTCACATTTTGTTAATTCTTTGCTTGACTGTATGCAGTTTGTAATTTTATACACCTTTTTTATGTCACCTTTTCTTCCCAAAGACTTATTTATTAACTTTTTAATTTCCTCACAGGAGGCTTTTCTATAATTCACATTTTTCTGACCAGTCACAGGATTTTCCTACTCCTTGATATATCTATTGAAAACTGATTTGCATATTGAAACTGGGTGGACTCCTTAACTAATAAGCTTTGTTCAGCATTCTTATTTTCAGCTTGTTCCCCTTTTTTTTTTTTTAACCGATTTCTTTTTTGTTTGTTGTTTGTTTTTTAACTGGCTTAGGCACATCTAATTGATGTTTTCATTGAATTGTTCTCCAAATTGTTGTTTGAACCTTAATCCTAAGGTTCTATAAGAAGACATTAGCTTCTTTGGACACACATGTACAGCACAAGGTTTAGTAAGTACGAGTCAGATGAGCCGGTTAATTGCAAAACTAACTTAGCCTCAAAGCGAAGTGGTTGGAATGTGTCTCAGTTTTTACCAATCCTCTCTAGTAATACCTACTAATGTTTTATGCACATGTCATTTGTTTCCATGTATGGATTTTGGGCATACAAGATAGCATAAATACCCTATTCCCTTTAGTTCCAGTGATCCCATTAGAAGGTAGACTGAGTTTCTTCTTTTTTTCCTGAACAGACTCAGAACCGTATGAAGCTGATGGCTGACAACTATGAGGATGACCACCTCAAATCCTCATCCCATTCCAACCAAACCAACCACAAGCCCTCCCCTGACCAGGTAATGTGTCTCTTTTTTTTTTTTTTGCTTTTAAAGTAATTTTTACTATGGGGGCTGATTATTTTGAATCATATGCAGTTTTTCCCTGACACGCTTGCAGCACCTTGGAAGGAAAATAGCATTCCAGAGTGCAGTTATAAACCAGAAACGGTTGTTGCTGTTGCGTTGGCTTCCTTGAAGACTCCTGAAATGCGAACAAACAGTTCCCAGTACCAACTTGTTATTAAGTGGGTGGAGAAGAAGGGGCAGACAATGAAAGGGAAGAAAGAAACGTTACTCTCTTAAAATGCAAGACTGGAGTCCTGTCTGGCATATTCAGACTTTAGCAACTCAGGTTTACTGCTTGAGTGTGTGAAGTGTCCAGGACTGTTTCTTGTCTTCAGTAGCAGGCAATCATGCTCCAGGATCAGCTTTCTGATCTATGGATTGCATACGAGCGGTTCCCTTCATTTCCCATGAGGAAATCCCGGCCTCTGTGCCAAATGAGCACAGACTGCTCCCTCACAAACTCAATGGGCCGTGAACTGAAGGAAAATCAATTTACCATCTCCAAGGCAGCGAGGAGCCTCCTATGTCATTTACAAAGCACAGCCGTGTGCTTGATAACTATCAGAGAGATTACCTATCCCTTGTGTAGCACAGAAAATGCCAACATAATTGCATATCCCATGTTGTAATCTCATCCATTCCAGTTTAATTAAAATATTAGCGATCATTAATCACTGCCTTGACAAAGCGAAGGAATGTTTGGCTCTCCTCTTTGCCCTCTGGCTCATCTAGAAATTGTTGAGATTTGAAGGACAGCATCTCAATCTAGACCTTTAAGCACCAACCAGATGATATGCAGAATTTATGAGTGAGGTCCAAGAGGAAAATGGCAAAAAACAATTATGTATCCACCTTGCAAAAATAGATCTTTAAAAATCTCTTTTCATGTCTGCATCAGAAGACAATAAGGAGTATATACAAAGCAGAAAATTTCTTATTTTCAGAGCAACTTCCTTTTGCATCTTGTTTTAATACCCTCCTCTAGATGATAAAGAACTGTAAATTGACTAGCTTGAATTTTCTGCAGTGTTTTTGGAAAATGTTGGTCTTCCTTCTTCAGGAGAGTACAACTGTTAACACTGCAAATTAAATGACTTTCCTAATCTCGATTTGGAGGGCAGTTAGAGTATCTGTTGTTTCTACACCGGGAGTCTATAGTGAAATGAAGCCATTTCCAGAATGTACCATTAGTCAGTACATGCTTGCAAATGAATGCGGCGTAGCATTCACAGATGAAATGGAAAGATAAAATGTAAGGAAAAGATAAAACTTAAACATTTAAGGAAGTTCTTGCAAAGACCTTATGGGAGAGGGCAGTAGGGAGGAGATGGGTCTGATTGCACTTTCCCTTTGCATAGGGGCATTTTAAAAGCTGACAAAACCTACAAGGGGGCAAAGCATGCTGTGCTTCAAAGTGGCTCAGAACGTTACATGAGGAATTAAACACTTTTTACTACTATTTGTACTTATATATGTGCTTTAAATACTAACCAACTCTTTATTTCATTCCCACGCTGCTCTGGGGCTTTTCTCCCATTGCCACCCCTGCGCCACTAGGATGAGGAGGAGGGTATTTGGGCATAACCAGTCAGATGCTCTTAGTGCAGCCATTTTGTTCAGAACGGTGAGAATCAACTTTTCTTGCCAATAGTAAAGTTTCCGGCAGTCGCTCTCGCATCTCGCTCCCGTGTGCTTTGTGAAACCTGGTTGTGCTCCTTCCCCTTTGCTTCCGTAGTCCCTGCATGAGGGTGCTTCTCGTGTGTTTCTGTGTAGTTTGTGATTTTCTTCTTCTAATCATCATGTCATTGTTTCACGATATTGTGGGGAGAACTTTCCAGGGCATGTAATTGAGTTTCTATGCAAAACAAACTCTTAATGTGTATGAGAGAACAGGAAATGTCTCTCATATCATTTATCATTGACTTCATGGAGGAAATGTTTTCAGTCAGATTCTTTTTCAAAGCAATTTGCACTGTAGCCAAATCTATGTATGCTTTTTCAATTCTGGTTAGTAAAGAATTTGTTCAGAGATAATGTTCCTCCTGAAGATAATGTTCATCCTGAAGGTTTTAAGCACGTTGACGTCTGCTGCTGAGATTGCTGCCATGCATGCTGACCTAACTAGTCACAGATATTTATCAGCTCAGAATAGATGTTTCTTGATATGGACTAGGAATATACATTTTCTGTAAATTTGATGGCAAAGAGGAATATCCCCTTAACCTTCCCCTCTCCGTTCCATTTCCCTCAGTCTCTCAAAACAATGGGAGAAAAATTTGTAGCTATTTGTCATTTAAAGTACATTTTGTTTCTCTATGTCTGCGCCCACAATTTTCTTTTTTTTTGCTGTCACATTGTCTCCACAATAACCCCCATTTCCAGAAGAGAAGGCAGTACACAGGATAGAGCCCTTCTCACGCCTGTTCTCTAGCAAAGAAGAAAACATCCTTTACTAACCAGGAGCATCGATATAGAGCTACAAAAGTCAAATATGGACTATTAGGCTACAGTACACAGGATTCATTTATGCATTGCAGTTTCAGTTTTAAAGCAGAATACATTTATTTGAAGTACTTTAAGTATTTTAAAGGATTGAGGTGCAATGACAGTCTTTTAAAAATGTATATGAAACTTTTTCTTTCTTCATTATCCTTTTAAGAAAAAAATATTTCACATGAGATTTTTCAGTTTTTCTCAGAATTTTCTTTTCCACATCAACTATTTGAAAGAAAACTCTTCTGAAAATTTCTGTGGAAATTTTGGACCCTTGCATTTCTTAAAATTACTACTTTATATTAGATTCATAAAACATTAATGAAAGAACAAGCTACTCTCTCATCTTGTCACGCTTACTCAATTAACTGCAGACTTACATGTCTGACTGACTGTATAGATCAGATCCCTCTTTTCAAGTCAACCATCTGAAAAATTTAATCCAACTGTGTCAGTGTCAAACTTGAATTTCATGCCTTGGGGTTTGAACTGAGAAACTCTCTTTAGTAGAAAAATTGATAAAGTGCTTCGTTACTTTGCACTCGCTGTTGATTTCACATTCTTTTTGTACCACTGCTCTTACAACGGTTGTGTGTTAGTATATGATGTTAAAAGTTTTAGAGGCAATGCTTGTAAAGATCCGCTGAAGCATGACAATTGAACAGGAAAGATCAGGTAAGTAAGTGATGAAAAGGAAGAAGACGCTCACTGTGAAGGTAGGAATAATTCTGATTTTCATTCCAGAGCAAACATGGAGGTTGTGTAGAAAACACTGATCGAAAGATCTTTCTCTTTTCCTCTCCCATCTACTGATACATTTATGACTGCAACTGTGCTAAGATTATGGTTTCTCCTAGTTTACTGAATTAATGGGTGGTTCACATTAAATACAGCATATCTCAGCTTTGTACTTGAGGCATTTTCCTCAGGAAAGCGTGTTATGGAATATCCTAGTCAAAAAAATGAAGCAGCCAGCATCCTTGCCTTACATGCATCTCATCTGAGAAATATGTCAGCCTTAAGACTGTCTTGCATACATCAACAGGGAAAGCATAAATGTGATTGATGCCTCCCAAGCCAGTTATTCCCAACAAAGTACATGTTATTAGCACAATATTCCACTTACATTCAAAGAAAACATCCTTATTCTCTTTGTAAAAGCAAAGATATTGTAAGTCATGGAGTCCCTAACCTACATATGTTAAATTAAATGTATATATTAGGATGATAAAAAGGTGACTGATAGCATAGGACTTGGCGATAACTTTGTTTTTTAAAGTTCCTTTAGGTCTGAGGATGTAATCGCCTCTGGTCAATACTAAAGATAAAATGGAGACCACCAAAATATGTACAATAGCAAACTACATTATTTTATGTTTATGTTTTGGGCTTTAAGGCTTTTCCACTCCAGCATTCTGGAATTGACTGCAAATGTTAATATTTAATTATGCCAGTTCTGTACATGACAGTATTATCAGATATAGCTCCCCTGAAATGGAGCTCTGTGTCTAAACATATGCGCCCTTCCTGTAGTTTCAGAGAATGGTAGTTTACATCTCAGTTTACAGTTCAATGTAAATACCATCTTTCATCCTGAAATAGTCTTTCCTAGCCTTTTTCTCTAAGCTTGTTTCCTTGCAGTCTGACTTTCTTATGATTCCATTTATTCCCCAGATGGAGCTCTATCCTCCTCTATATCCAAGCGTATTCCAATGTGCTTTCTCACGAGGATGCCCCTTCATCTTTCTCAAGTACTAAAATGGTCAGACCAATGGCTTGTATTAGTTATTATTCACTTTTACAAAAAGTAATATGAATTTACACTTTATGATATCTAATACATATGAAAGGATATGTGTGTATGGGTGTGTATCTTGTAAATATGTACCGTGTATGTGCTATACGGTGGAAAAAAGAAGGAAAGCTTCCATACATAAATTTCCCAAGCTGCTGAATTAATCTAGTTTTCTCATGAAGCACAGCCATGCTACCTACCACATGAGAAAGTGTGGATGTGGTTCAGAAATCTGCTTGCGTCACCTCTGCCATCAGAAATGAGGAGAACTGCTTTTGTTGAACAGGTGTAGTGGGCATAGGACCACAAAAAACTGTTGGAAGAGTGAAAGACAGTCAAATTAAAGGACACAGGGAAAAGGAAGGACAGAATGAAAGTGCTAAGGGCAAGAACAGGAAAAAAGCAAAACTGAAACTCTGAGAACTGAGAGATTTATCCTGGTATGTAATTTATACATACTGTATGTGTGGTTTTAAATATGCATGCTGTTGTAAGGCATTTTTCTTCCCATCTTACATGGTTCTGGCTTGCAGTACGAGTTGGAGCCTAGTAGATGCTGTCACAGACAAGCTTTTTGAACTCATTCTGTGGGAGCATTTTCTGTTAATAGTTGCCAACAAATCCTGAAGTCACAGATATGCCTGCTAAGGAGCAAAACATTTGGTTTTGCTGTGCTTGAATTCCAGGAACAAAATCTGCAAGTGAATTTTATGATTATTAGAAGAACAGTGGAATGGTCAAAGATCTAGCATTGAACTGGAGTGCATAAACATGGGGATTTTTCCAAGTGATGAAAGTATTGACAAGGTCCCGTAACCTTAAAAATAAGGCAAGACAAAAAGCCTCTTAGCTGTGACGTTTTTCTTTAATACTTGAGTTTAACAAATTTTAACACAGAAGCGGTAAGCATTGTGAGTTGACTGCTGAAGACACTAGCATAATTTAACACATCTCTTAAGATTTAAAAGGTGATGTCTTTGGGCAGTAAGTTGTAACAGGAAAATATCTGAATTATTTTTAAGAACTGAACAACAATCCATTCAAGTAAATTTCATAGACCTATTGTCAAAACCAGTATAAATTATAATTCACAGCATCACCAGATTACACGTATTTGTTGTGTACCAAAGGTTACATTTTTAATATTGTCATTTGACTTTACCAAGAGTTTTTCTGTAGACAAGAGTCATCTAAACCTAAGAAGTGAAATAGAGGGAAAATCATCAATATGAAGAATGTTTAATGAATTCAGTCTGAATTTTTTAACTATAGTTTTTAATCTAGAGCTCATAATACTGTAAAGCACATCTTTAATGAATATATTGTTTCTGAAAGCAGACTCATTCTAAACAGCCATTTGTGATTATTGAAGGGTAATGGAACTTGAATTACTTTTTTGTATTCTATTTATTAGGACAAAGGTATTAAAATGGTTGAAGTAAGAATGATAGAAACAGCTAAGTCTCATAGAGAAGTTGATACTAGTACACGTATGCAAAACCTAGCTCAATGCTTAAGGTTGTAAGCCATGTGCCTCTAGCTTGTGTCTGCAGGGCAATTCTGTCTCACCCCTAGGAATGCCAGGAGGAGCCTTCACAATTTCCTTTTAGTTTGTTTTGGAGGACAAAACATCTTACAGCTAAAAGGAAATGCACAACCAGTGGACACCTTGAGGAAAGTGGCAGAAGTAGATGTCAGGCAACAGTTCGTAGTCTGAAGAACTCTGACTACGATGATGGTAGAGTAAGAGGGAGAGAAATAATGAAATTGAGGAGATAGGGCAGAACATCTTGGGACTTAATTTAACCTTTGCCACAGTTGTCAAACCTCATGAACTTTTCGTTGAGATCACTGCAGAACTAAAAGTGTCTGTACTTTGGGAAGTTTGAGAAGAATATTGATTTTTTTTCTGCATTATTTGGTACTCAGATTAATATACTGATTTCTTTTAGCAAAGTATATCTTATTCATGATGAGTTCCATTTTCAAATGATTACACAGGCATTCATTCAATGTATAAATGTGATCTTTCTCTCCACGAGACACATTTTATGCTTGCAGCATGTAGAGAGCTGCTTGTCCTACTATCATACTTTTAGGTTATCAGCATTGTCACTTATTACACTGTGACCTCATAAGCCTTTCAAATAAATTTATTTTCAGTATGGTGTTTTTAGTTGTTAGATCATGCAGAATGGTCGAAAACACCAAGCTTTCGTGCCTGACTCATATTACAGTGTAATTTACTGGACACAGTACTAACCACGATTCAGAAGATAAATTCTTTCCCGGCATCGTCTCCAACCACTTACTTGTTCTCTTTCTTCCTGTCTCAAATTCTCTAATTGTAAAATGAGCTGAAGTTTTTGTAAAGTGGAAGTTCTGCTTGGGAAAAGTGCTATATAAGTGCTAGGTAATATTGTTACACAGTATTCTGAAATAGTGTTGTTACAGTGATATGATGGTGATTCTAATACCTCATTTTGAATTTGTTCCCAAAATTATGTTAGATTTGTATTTCAGTCAATTTATTAATACTTCTTACTTTTCCTTCCAAGATCCTATTCCTTTCCCAAAAAAGGGAAAATAACCCATATGTTAAACATTTCAAGGAGCTGCCATTCCAGCTTGCTGAGCAAAGCTCTTTAGACTGCTGCCTCTTCTTCTTCATTGTCATCTTTTTTTTTTGTCCTCTGAACAGTCATTTCTTCCTCTCTCTAAAAGTCTACAAATCAACTGTGTAGTATGTAACAATCTGTTATAATAAGTCCATTACAGTTCTTCATTCATATGTGTAAAAACCCTGTGAAAGAATGCTTCTTATGCTTGCCATAGAGACATACCCTGTGCAAAATTTGAAGGCAGCTATATGAAATAATCTTACTTTATTTAAACATTATCACTAGGCTTGACTGAGAGATAAGATGGCAGATTTGTTTTGTCATACTGGTGACAGCCAGGGCTCCTCACTCCCACCTTCCAGATGGGCAACCCTTTAGTAAGAACCCTAATGCGATGCACTCAAATAAGGTGATGTAACTAATTAATCGTTACGAAGGCAACATTTTGAATACAGTTGTCCCGGTTAATCACAGGACCTGCCTTCCATCCCTGCTTTTCTGGGACCCTGCTTATGTGGGCGTCATCATTAATTATGAAACTCAAAGACTCCTGTGCTGTCAGGCTCAGGCAAGGAGATGCAAAGAGTGAGTTCATGGACTGACAATTACTGCTCTGAGGAAAAACAATTCAAAATCCTGGGTTAGCTATCATACAATTATCTCCTCCTTACAAGCCTTTTCAAGCTTTGCCTTTCTTCAGAGAATAACCTTTTCTCCTTTGGCTGTAATAACTCTGAATAATGGAAAGCCTTTGTAGTGACCTTCTTACTTTAGTGTAAGTAACAATCCTGTTATGGGGGAGTGAACAACTTCCCTAACGCTGAAACCAAACTTAATGTTTTGTTTTATGATTAATCTTCTACCATTCCAATTCGGAAACCGTGCCTTTCCACCTTCTCTCTTATTCTGTACACGTATTGGCATGTAATCTTTTACTCAGTAAGTGAAGAGTACTGTTAGGTTGGGATGGGCCAACCAAGAGAAAAATGCTGCCCTTAAAATTATGGGAACTTCTGCTCCTCATCCTTTCCCTGTTTCTCGAACAGTTCTTTTGCTAGCNTTTTTTTTTTTTTTTGAAAACTGTACTATTTTGCTATCTTACTATTTTATTTTTGAAGACTATATTCTCTGCCCAAGAATGTTATATCTATGAGCACAAAAGAGCTGATCTTGATACACCGTTCATCTTCTTTCTGATCTCAGAATGATAAGACTAAGATTTCCAGATGGAATTTTGTAATCTGCAGCTCTGGGATGAATTAAGCACTCACAACGGAGGTGTAACTGGATTGTATCACTGTCTTCCTATTATTCTTACAGATCAAAGAAGAACACAAGTAGATGCTTATATTCTAAAACATTCAAAACAGATGGCTGGTTTCTTTTTGTAGAGATTTGTGCTTTTCAGCAAAACAATTGCAAAAAGGCCATCATTCATTTCTACTAAATGAGATTATTCCAGGTCTGTGTCTTATTTTCTTTTTTTGATTTGCAGCTGAATATGATCTTCTACTAGTGGCTTGGTCTTTGGAGCAAGCAGGAATTCTGTACTCAAACATTTTTGTTTCTGGCCACTTCCAGGAGAGCTGTCGCTTACAGCTTGTATGATAGTCTGTACCATCTCCCAGTTCCTCTGCCGTTTAGATTTCTTAGAGCACCCATCCACACACCAGAATGCCACAATGCGAGACCAGCAGCTTCTGCAAGCTATGAAAATGCTGTTGGCGACCTAAAGCAGAGTGGAGCTGAGCTCTGGCACTCACAGGCAGGATAGAGGCAGAAGTGGAATAGCTGCAGCCAGGCTGGGGGTGATGCTGCCAGCACCTTTGAGTTGTAAGTTAGGAGGAAAGAAACGGGGGGG